>VDFB02160866.1:0-24282 GCA_007258455.2 Sequoia sempervirens | reverse complement strand
GAGTACCTCAAATTTGCCCCTACGTAAGGAAAACTCGTCTATCTCTGACAATCAAAATCACCTATTTTGGAGAAAAAAGGTGAATGCATTCTTGCCTATTCTGGAGGAAAAAGGAAAATACGCTCTCGCTTGGTTTGGAGGAAAAAGGCAAATATGCTCTTGCCTGTTCTGGAGGAAAAAGGCGAATGTGCTCTCGCCTATTCTGGAAGATGGGAAAATTCACTTATGCCTCCGTAACTCAAGCACTTTCGCCCCTTTCTAAGAAAGGGAAAATTTTCTTTAACCTTTACTGTCTGCAAACTCGCCTTTGTAAGTGGGAAATTCACCTGTCAGGGTGAATTCGCCCCTGTGTGTAAAATTTGAAATTGCAAAATGTGAAACAACAACAAACATGAAAGTATAGACCTATGATGTGGGTCCCACCAGGCAGCTAGAAATGTGTGCAATTTTTTTACCCCATCTAAAATGCAAGAAATAAACTCAAGCAAGAAGATAAAAAAAACACAAAACACTCAAGATAGGGCGATGAGGAGTTCAAACCAGTGTACCAAGTCTTTTGTTGTGTAGATTTTCCCACGATGTTTGATTGGATGTGTGCTCACTCAAAATTTTGGCAACATAATGATGCTCCAGTGGAAAATGGGTGAGAGAGCTAAAAATGGCTAAGTGTTGGGATAAGTAGACTAAAAGGTTTTTTGGATGAATGACCAGGATTGATTGATAGAGATCAATGGGTGAGATTAAGAGTTGACCAAAGGAATTAAAAATTCCTTTTTAATGTGCATGGAAAGGATAAAAGGAATTTAATATTCCTTAGGAAAGAGAAAATGAATTTAATATTCCTTGAGAGATGAGAGATGAATTAAAAATTCCTCAAAAGGACCTTGGGAAGACAAAAAGGAATTAAAAAATCCTTGGGGGATGGGAGAGTTGACCAAGGGGTTGATTAGGATAGCTAATCAATGATTAGGTTGTGTAAGTGAGGGATTAGGAAAATGATTAGGTGGGTAATGAGGATTAATGATCCACTTGCATTTATGGAGGATGTGACACCTCCCTAATCAAGGAATGTGCACATCCTTAATATAGGATTATGCAAATTAATCAGGATTTGAAAATGGTTATGGAGGATGTGACATGAGGGGAATTAAATAAATAGATTATTAATTATTTAATTCTTTAGAGGAAAGGGATAAGGGATGGGAATAAATAATTAAAGGTAATTATTTACTTGAGGCTAGGATTTAAAGATGATAGAAGAAATACATCAGGATGAAAGGATAAGGGATAATGAATATTAATTAAATTATAATGGTATATTATTTAATTAATATAAAGGATATGACATTAGTTGAATTGGGGGTAAATTGACCAAACTAAAGTGGTCAATTTTCAGTGTCTACAACATGTACACACACAATTTGAATGTGTAATTGGTGTTGGAAATGAGGTGTCTCAACCTTGCTATTTTTGTAGATTTGATTTGTTTTTATTTAAGATTTTCTTACAGTTGTTAAGCATTGTCAGTGCTTTGAAAATATAAATATTAGTTGTCAAAAGATTCCCATGTGATAGTATATGGAGAGGGAAAAGCATATATCTATTAGGTATCATTTCTTGAGAGAGAAGGTTGTGGAGAATGAAGTAAAGTTTGAATATGTTCCAATGAAGGATCAGATTGCTGATATATTTACAAAGGCTCTTCCTAGAGACACTTTTGAGTATCTTCGGGAAAAGTTAGGGGTCATTTCCCCTCCTTTCTTGAACTAGATGCATATGGAGATGCATCAGTCTGGTGGATCTATGTATCTTTGTTTCTTCTAGACTAATCTTTTGGTGGCTACCTCTCAGGGGGAGCAGGTAGTGTTAGGTGTTGTCATTGTATGAGTATTCTATTTTTCTATGTCAAAGGAGAAATCATTTTAATTATCTTTTTCCTTTGTCATTGATGTTAAATGGGGAGAGGAAGAATGTGAAAAAGAAGAGAGGAAGAATGTGAAAAAGAAAAGAGAAAGAATCTACTAAGGGGGGAAACATAAAGAAAAATATTGAGAAGTGTATTCAAAACTAGTATGTTGTCTTTGATGGTTTTTCACATGTAATGTGTTTCCATCAATGGAAAAGGCCAACAAAATGGAATATTCCAACCTAAGATTCCCATGCGATTACAACCTCCACTACCACTCCTCATTTTAATCCCTTCAGAGTATGGGTGTTATGCAGGGACAACGAGTTGTGATGATTGATAGTGGGGCTACCCACAACTTCATTGATTTGTCCTACGTGAAGAAGTGGGGCTTGCAAGTTGAGGAGCATGATGGTTTTCAAGTGTGGACAATGAGTGGCACGATATTGTATTGTGTTAATCATGTCCCATAGTTGAGTATGACTTTGGGTAATTACAACCTTACTGATGACTTTATGTGGTTGACATTGAGGATACAAATGTGTTGGGCATTCAATGGTTGCATTCTATAAGTCCATATGTCATGAAATTTAAGACTATGCAGTTGATTTTCATAGAAAATGGTCAAAAGGTGGTATTACATTGCTTATCTTCAGATGCTCCTAGAATCATTTCAGCTAAGAGGATAGAGAGAGTTTTTTGGCATTCAGAGGTTGAGTGGGCAATACAGTGTTTCATTTTAGATAAGTCTACTGATATAGGACAACATGGATATCATATTGAAATACAGGGCTTGTTGGACAAGCATACTATGGTGTTTTCAAATCTAGCACATGGTCTACCTCTAGATTGTGGTTTCAAGAATGCTATTGAGCTTGGATAGCAAGCTAGTTGTTACAGATCCCTGACGTCATCCTAAACGATTCAAAGATGAGATTGAGAAGACTGTTTGGGAGTTACTAGATGTAGAGCAAATATGGCCTAGTTCTAGTCCTTTCTCTTCTATTGTTTTGGTGAAGAAGGATAGAACTATGAGGATGTGCAGTGATTATCGTGGATTAAATTTTTAACTTATTACTAATATTTTTATTTTGTATGTCTTACATATCTAGTCAAAAAAAATTATATGTAAACAAATAACTATGTTTACTAAATGCTTTTCTACATTCAATAAAAAACTCTTAATTTCAACTAAATTTAATCAACATATACTAGAAACTTACATTTAAGTTTTACTATTCATTTTACAAATCTTCAACCATATTTTCCTTTCCCCTTCCAACCTAAAAGCTCCTTACTTGGCGGCAGGAACTCGACGCACTTTGTCACTTGTTTGATAATGACATTATTTTTATTTAAAGGTTGTGGATGGATAAATACAAATTTTATTTATCATACTTGAGTAAATTTTAATTTATTAAAAATATGAAATAGAGAAAATATGAGAGATTGTGATTAAAATGATTAACACTAAAATAAATAAAATTTGTATTTATTAGTTTAAAATATTTTTAAAATTAACAATAACAAAAACAATATTTCATAAAAGATAATGAATAGTTATTCTATTTTATATCTATTTACGTCGAAAGGCATTCTATAGTGACAACAAAAACTTGTGTCAATAAAACACTATGTGAATTATTTTTACATCCAAGTTGGTCGTCACGGTAGAAGTTACATTAAGAAGAAGCTGAAAAGTGTTGGTAGTGGAATAGTGTTTTCAAGTGTAACAATAGGTTAGGTATTTCATTTATCTCTGCACTAAATGCCTTATTTATCCTCTCATGGTTTCTCCCATTCATAGCAGATGAGGACAACAAATAGCGCAGGCCACAATATTTCTTAGCAGCTATAACTATTTCAAATATGAGAATTGCATTGAAAGTGTGCACAAACAATCTGATTACATTTTTTATTTCAGATGACGATCATTAGATATATTTTTTGTTTCTTCCATCATAAATAGTTTCAGGGTTGAGAAGCAAAGTAATGAATTTCTATTATTTCTTACTATATTATATCCTTGGGCTTCCTGCATTCCATTCTTGTGTTTCATGGTTCGATATTGTAATGCACAACTTCAACGCCAACACCATGCTAACCCAATTGTAGCTGGATATGTTAGAATAGATACTCAGTCACCTATCATCATTCGTCAGTTCATTCTTACCCCACTTTGTGTTTCCAAACTTGCACTTGGGCTCTTCTCCTTGTTCTCATCTCCATTAATATTATACCAAGGCTAAAAGCATCGACATTTGGAGTCACTGTTTGCATGTCTTCATTCTTCTTGAAGATGGTCCAAAAGTAAGTATTTCGTACCAAAATTGCTCACACAAACTCAAAAATATTCATCTAGATAAATGTTTGTGGGTTTCAAATGGAAATGGATAATACAAGTGCCCCAACAATGGATATACATTTGACATCAATATAGTTCCTTAGGTCTAACATCATCCTATGGTTAGTTCCATTCTCACAACATGAATGAGAGTGTCTTTCTGTTTGGCTTGTATTTTGTTACTAATCTTTGCAATTTTCTTCATGATTTTTTTTTACCATATTTAGTAGATTGCAATGCTCAATTCTAATAAGATAATCTACATAATTATAAAAAAATTAATGCTCTAGAAAAGAATTAACCTTATAAATAATCACATATATATTCCCACCTTTGTAAACTATGCTCCAACTACTACTTCTTGTTAGAATTGGCTATGAAGGTAGCCACCCAAGATCTAGAGGCCTAATAGAAAGCACAAAAGAGAGAGAAAAGAATATGACAAGAATAAACTGTATTCAATGTCAATAACATGAGATGCAGTACAGTTGTACGTCAGCCCCTTTTTTGAAAATTTTGACCCCCTCTCCATTGAGCTTTTTGATTTTGCAGGTCATCTTCAGAGGCTCATAACTTGGTCATTTTGAGGCCTTTTTTGGTGCAATTTTTTTTGATTTGGGCTAATTTTTCATGTACATCACAGTGGTGCAGTTATTTTCTGATTTTGGTTCATGGAGTTTTCAAAAAATTGGATTTCTCTCAGGTGTTGCTCAATTGTCACCATTTTTGCAACTTCCGAGGCTTCGTTCAGGCTCATATGAACTCCTTTTCAGGTGCCATTTTTTTTGAAAGTGCATTATTTTTTCTGAACTTCATAGTGGTGCTATCAGTTTGTAGTAATTGTGAAAAGAAATTATACTTTCAGCACTTGGTCATTTTTGGCCTATTTTAGCATTTGTAAGGATAAGATCTCAGTTTGGTCTTTTGTATTAGTCATTTGAGTCTATTGTAGCCTACTTGAGGCTATTGTAAAACATTGCAAATCATAAGCCCACTTTGCTTGGCTTGCAAGTGGCCATTGTACACACATTAATTATAAAGTGCCAAATCATCTTGTTTGGGGGGGGGGTTCTTTGATTGAGTAAATTTGGGGTGTCTTGAGTGGATTGTGCCCTCTCTCTATATGCTTCTCTTCATTTTGTCGCTATGGGTTCTCCTAAGTTCTTGTTAACCTTACATAACTATGCTTGGAAAATTGATGTTTGGAGTAAGTTAATGGAAAAAGGATTAACTCATTATATTGATGGAACTGTTGTTGCACCATCTAATCCTCAAGCTAATCCTGTTGCTCATTTGTATTGGCTCACTAAAAATACTATGGCTCTTGGAACATTATTAAGGAAATATGCATCAAAAGATCTAATCTTTCAAATTCGATAAGTGTAAAACAATTAAAGAAGTTTGGGAAAGGTTTGTCAATCAGATGGCTAAGTTGATGAGGATTAGAGGGTTATCGGGCCTTTGACAATGATCTCACAATGTTAGATCCCAAGAATTTGATACAATCCAAGACCATGCTACCAAGTAAATGAGCTAAGAGCACAACTTAAGGATTGTGGCATCGATAAGAAGGATGCACAGTTGGTCTATAATTTGTTGGGAAAACTTCCATCAGAATATGCAGCATTTGTTTCTAGCTTCCAAACCCATCACTTGACAGTTGGTAGTTCTTTCACTATGCCATCATTTGATGCATTCACAGAAATGTTGATGTTAGAACAAGCAAAGTTGGTAAGCATGGGGATTCTCAAGTCTTCAAAGTCCAAAGCTTTGGTGGCTAATCAAGGGAATCAAGGGACTCAAGGAAAGGGTTCCAATAAGAAGCAAAAGCAATCTTCACCAAAGCCACAAGGACAGAACCAACAATCTACTACATCTTCTTCAAAGAAGTACAATAATTCAAGTAAGAGGGAGCAACCAACATGTGCATATTGCAAAAAGTTTGGTCATGAGGAGCATCGTTGTCATGTTAAGCAAATTGATGAGTTGAAACATCCTTAAGAAGAACAACATCAGCCTGTCACTTCCATATCAAGAGAAGGACTCATCCCCTTCCACTTCTTTTAAGGGAAAAGGAACAACTCTCATGGTAACAACATCAAGCTCTTCTCCTTCTTCTACATCATCTCAACATGAGAAATATAAGGGGCAAGCATTTCTTGCAATTGCAGATTCCAATACAGATTAGTGGATCCTTGATTCAGGAGCTTCACATCATATGACTTTGTCCAAGGATATGTTCTCTTCATTTGATTCTTGTTCATCACCACCCATTTTGATGGCCAACAACAATTTCGGTAAAGTTTGTGGAAGGGTCTAGCCTGACATTGAAGGTGGAGCATTTAATGATGCCTCTATGTGTGCCTACTTTGTCAAGGAACATCCTTTCCTTTTATCAGATTACACATAGTGACCAGTACAGGAAAGAGTGTAGAGTTCACACCAGATTTTGTCATTGTTCAGGATTTGAATAGCAAGGCTCTTGTTGTAGTTGGGGAGGTTGATCATTGTTCTCGGTTCTACACCTTCTCATATTTTTCTCCTATTGATGATTCAGTTCACTCTAGTGTGGACACACTTGAGGAGATTGAGTATGGTTACTTGAATCTTGGAGTGCTTTCTACTCCTGAGGTTCTTGAACCTATTGTTGATACACCATCTCCTACATTGACTGATGTATCTAATGATACTTGTGTTTCAACAAGCCAGTCGTTCGCGGGATTCAAGGCAACAAAGGTGCTACCTCTGTTCTACCTCTACCTGTTGCACATCAAGCAGCTGTCAGGAGTCCTACATTGCAGGACTCATAATACCATTTGATTCCCGGCTATTCCCCTCGGCTTAGGTGATTCTTTCTCTTCTCACTAAGCTTAGAATACTTTGACCTCCTCTGCTACGAGAGGATCAATCTTTCAGGTTGATGTGATCAGTGGCATTTCATCTTTTACACGTACTGAGGAGGTCATTACCTCTCTTTGAGGTATATCTCTTAGAGTATGTTCTACCTTCATCCCTTGCTAGATCTTCTCACCGCTCTTTTCAACGATGAGAGTGTTGTTGCATAGGCTCTCACAAGTTCCCAGCACTACTACATTGTAACTCTTTCCAGCTACATGGTTTGGGAAAGGCATCTTTCAGCATCAACACAGGGAACTTTGAGAAGATTTCAAAGACTTCTTATAGTTTGAGGGTTCTTTCTTCTTCACTTGTGGATTGGGGAGACTTCATTCATACACCTTTGGTATTGTTTATTCCTAAGGGGAGGAACGTTGTTCGACATGTTTTGAGCAGCTTCTTCATTCCTTTCCACGCATCTTCCATGGGTGATCATTGTACATTGAGAGGGGGCTACCTTGTCTCTCTTCTTCTTCTCTTGCATGGGGGATACTTTTTCCTCACATGGGGTTTTTTCCTTCTCATGCCATATTCATAGGCTTTTGTATTTCATCTCTCTTTTGGGGGGTAGTTTTTTCCCACTGGGTTTTTCTATCTTTCTCCGCTTTGTGAGAGATTGCATTGTGTATACGTGGGTACCTAACATGGCCTCGTAGCCGAGACCCATTTTGCATTGTTTTCTTTTGTGTACATTCTCCCTAAGTTGCACTTAAGGGGGGGTGTTGGTGTAATTAAATGTCTTGTACCTTGTCCTAGGTCATGATTACACCTTAGTTAAGTTTACTTAGGGACCACATAGGAGGTTGCTGGAGATTTTCCACCTTTGGTGGACTTGACATGTCATTACTTTACTACTCTCAACTCCTTTTGTGACACACTCATGTGATTATCTTCTCCACCTTTTGTGGTGATTATCACATTATCACCTTTCCACTTTAGGTGGAGTGATAACTTTTCATAGTTGTCTCATGTCATAAGATTATGACACTTGTCATAATCTTATGCCCTTCTATGTTCTCACCTTGGCTATATAACCAAGGGGTCTCCTATGTACTATTAGCTCATTACATTCTATTCTATTGATAGAATACAATTTATTCTTGTCATCTTATTTCTATCTCTCTTATTCTTGTGCTTTCTATTAGGCCTCTAGATCTTGGGTGGCTACCTTCGTAGCTAATTCTTACATGGTATCAGAGCTTTTAGAGTGCCTTTAGTTAGTCTTTTGGAGAGATTCTTGGAGGGTTCCATTTTTGGCCTTGTATTGTAGGTGCATATTGGGATCTTGTTGCATTAGATCTGAGCTTGCCATTACGTCCGGAGTGTTCGAGATAGTCAGTCTGCAAAGGGTCAATCTCCTTAAGGGTGTCCATGCTAGGGTGAACTGAATCATCAATAGGAGCAAAATATGAGAAGGTGTAGAACCGATAATGATTATCAACCTCCCCAACTGCAACAAGAGCCTTGCTATGCAAATCTTGAACAATGACAAATCTGGTGTGAACTCTACACTCTTTCCTGAACCACTATGTGTAATCTGATAGATGGAAAGGATGTTCCTTGACAAAGTAGGCACACATAGAACATCATTAAATGCTCCACCTTCAATTTCAATAGAACCCTTCACACAAACTGCCAAAGAAGTGTTGTTGGCCATCAAAATGGGTGGTGAAGAACAAGAATCAAAGGAAGAGTACATATCCTTGGATGAATTCATATGATGCAAAGCTCCTGAATCAAGGATCCACCTATTTGAATTGGAATCTGCAACTACAAGAAATGCTTTCCCCTTATGTTTCTCATATTGAGATGATGAAGAAGGAGAAGAGCTTGATGTTGTTGCCATGAGAGTTGTTCCTTTTCCCTTAGAAGAAGTGGAAGGGGATGAATCCTTCTCTTGATATGCAACTGGCAAGTTGATGTTGTTCTTCTTAAGGATGTTTTTCAACTCATCAATTTTCTTAACATGACAATGATGCTCATCATGACCAATCCTTTTGCAATATGCACATGTTGGTTGCTCCCTCTTGTTTGAATTATTGTACTTCTTTGAAGAAGATGAAGTTGAGCTTTGTTGTGGAGGAGTGGATTGTTTGTTCTCTCCCTGTGGCTTTGGTGAAGATTGTTTTTGGTCCTTTCCTTTTCCTTACTTATTGTTTCCATGATTGACCACCAATGCTTTTGAAGTTGAAGACTTGAGAATTCCCATTTTCAACAACTTATTTTGCTCAAGAATCAAAAGATCTATGAGAGCCTCAAAAGATGGTGATGTGAAATTACTTATTGTCAATCTTTGAGTCTGAAAACTTGAAACAAAGGCTGCATACTCAACCAGAAGTTTTTCCAACAAGTTGAAGACCAATTGATCATCCTCTTTTTCAATACCACAATCTTTTAGTTGTGCTCTTATTTCATTTTCCTTAGTGACATAATCTTGAATTGTATCAAAATCCTTGGGATCAAGGCTTAGGAGATCATGTTCAAGCTTATACCCCTTAACCTTATCAACCTTGCCATACAAAGAAGCAAGCTTATCTCAAGCTTCATTAGCTGTAGTACATTTATCAACATGGAAAATGAGATCATCTGAAATGAACTTTCTTAGTGTACCCAATGCCATAGAAGTTCTAGTGATCCAATCCATATATGCAATTGGATTTGCCTTAGGATCTGAAGGTGCAGTTATGGTTCCATCAATGTAGTGAATTAAACCTTTTTCCATTAGTTTACTCCATGCACGTACTTTCCATGTACCATAATTATGTGCAGTTAAGAGTGGAACTTTAGATGAACCCATGATGGAATGCAAGAGCACAAGAGAGAAAATATGAACAATCACACAAGATGCACCCCCCAAAATTCACTCAATTAAAGTACCCCCCCACAAATAGATGATTTTGGCACTTTATAATGTAGTGCGTGTACAATAGGCCACTTGCAACTTGGCTAAGTGGGCTTATGATTTCTGATTTACAACTTTCCAATAAATGGGCTAAGAACAGACTAGAACAATGAAGCAAAGATCTAAATTCAGATCTATGCAATACAAGTGCCAAATAGGCCAAAAAAGACCATATGTTGAAAGTACAAAATCCACTCAAGATCACTTAAAAATGATTACAGATTCAAGAAGTAGACAAAAAATCATGCACTTTAAAAAAAAATGGCACCTAAAAAGGAGTTCATATGAGCCTGAACGCATCCTCTGAAGTTGCAAAAATAGTGAAAAGACAGGTACAGTGTTGAGAAACTGAACATTATAAAAAATCTGTCCACCAAAATCAGAAACCGAGTACACCACTGCGAAGTACATGAAAAATTAGTTAAAATAAAAAAAAATTGCTTGAAAAAAGGAGCAAAAATGAGCGAGATATGGCCTTCCAAAGTTGAACTGCAAATTCAAAAAGCCCATTGGTGAGGGGGCCAAATTTTTGAAAATGATGACGTCATCACTGATGCATGCTGACGTCAGTAAACTAGGATGTTAAATTTGATGGGTAAATGGCCATTGCAGGATGCATGGGATTAAGTTTGACGCCCGTCTGGATGTCGCCGGAGCCGTCACACTTGTCGGAATATGCTTTTGGCTGCCTGGAATATTCCAAACACGCGCTGAAATCTTGTGAGATTTTGCAAAATATTTTTCGCCGGATTGTAAAGAGAAATAAACTCTAGTTTTTTTTTAACTGTCTGATCTCGCCGGAATCTCTGAATCTGACCGTCGGTGGAGGAGTGGGGCACGGGGGCCAGGCCACAGGCCACGTGGCGCCCGCTGGCCCACGCGGAGGTACTGCCATTGCGCAGTAATGGGTACGGGTACGCAGGTGCCCGTACTCAGAGATTATTTTGAAGTTTTATTTTTATTTAAAAAAATACAAAATACAATTTTTGATTTTTGAAATAAAAAAAACAAATACAATTTTTTGAATAAAGGAAAATACCCCAAACACAATTTGAATGGGGGTTTTACATTTTTGCTAAAAAAATTTCAAAATAATTCTGACATATTTTTTGCCAAAAATCTGAGAAAATAATTTTTTTCAGAATTATAGAGAAAATTCAGAAAATTGAAAAATACCCCAAATTGATGAAATTTTCAGATCTGGAGCTCTCGATATCTGATTTGGATGAAATGAAAGGAAATCTTGACTGAAAATAGCCTCTTGAACGCAATGGTGGGCTCGGATTTGGCGTAGGATGCTCCAAAATGCTGCTGCAACATAAGGCTAAAAATGGAATCCTCTGAGAATCTCTCCAAATGACTAACTAAAGGCACTCCAAAAGCTCTGATACCATGTAAGAATTGGCTATGAAGGTAGCCACCCAAGATCTATAGGCCTAATAGAAAGCACAAAAGAGAGAGAAAAGAATATGACAAGAATAAACTGTATTCAATGCCAATAATATGAGATGCAATACAGTTGTACATAGGAGACCCCTTGGTTATATAGTCAAGGTGAGAACATAGGAGGGCATAAGATTATGACAAGTGTCGTAATCTTATGACATGAGACAACAATGAAAATTTATCACTCCACCTAAAGTGGGAAAGGATAATGTGATAACCTCCACAAAAGGTGGAGAGATGTCGCATGATGTGTCCACAAAAGGTGGAAGTGATGAGGTAATGACATGTCAAGTCCACCAAAGGTGGAAAATCTCCAACAACCTCCTATGTGGCCCCCAAGTAAACTTAACTAAGGTGTAATCATGACCTAGGACAAGGTACAAGACATTTAATTACACCAACACTTCTGATAATGTTTTTGGCATTCAAGGAGTGGGTCCTTTACTGCAGGTAGATCTTTGTATGATTTGGCTTAGGTTTAGATGTGCTCTTCACTATTCGAGGATTCTAATCCCTCAAAGAAAAACAAAAAAATATAAGCAATAGCCATTATCTATACACACAATGACAAGTTTACAATTTTTGGGAGGAACTAATTTTTGCTGAAATCACATATTTTTAGAAAATATAATGATTTCAGCCTTGAAAAGTTCCATTTAAAGAATTTCAACTGAAGAGGGTTTGATCAAACTACCTTAAATCAAACCCCCTTGGATAGAACCCCGCTAGTTTTAAACCATACATATAATAGTCTCCTTTACACCTATCAAAATGCCGATAAAAAACCACTTTTGATTTACCTTTTGGGGGATCAAATGAATTCATTTAAATTTTATTTTTTTCAAGTATGTAGTCCTTATTATAAGCTTTCCAAAAAGTATACTTTTAAATAAATTTAATTTGATTATTATATTTATTTTTTATTTCTCGTGAATGTAGGTTTTTCACCAAAATCAAGCTCTTGTTCTCTACATGTGGAGAAATAGTAGATTATTAAAAAATATATTAAAAATATTAGTGCACCAGATATTGAAGCCCTTGATCCAACAACGAAAATAAAATAGAATTTTGATACATACAGAAAAAGTTACACGTTATACGGTCACGCTATGTCTGAATTATAATTGGTTTGAATTCGAAACTTGATTAAAGAAAAAATATTCAATAAAAAACTATCTAACCAAGTGGAAGCACTAGATATCAGAGCTGCAAATCTAAATTCGAAAGAATTAGAATTTTATCCTTCAAGGAAAAAAAGTTATGTGTTATACGGTGAACGCCATTTTTTTTAAATGTTGTTTTCTGAAAAAATAAGTTTTCGAGGGAGATGGAAAAAGAAGTGTAATCTGATTCCAAAAATTTTGAAAAAAATATATTTAGAATCTATAAATAAAATGTCACGAAACTCTAGTTTGCATCATCTTCAAATTCCTCATGGTTTAGCTGCTATAGGTGCCTAAAAGTGAAGATTTAGTTAAAAAAAATATATTTCAGTGTCCAGTTTGGCCAAAAATTGTAAATCACTATTGTGGGATCACAGACTGGTTCTTTTTATCATGAAAGTTTTGTTTATTTTTATTTTTAACTTAAAGCAAGATTTAGGTAACTATTGATGATGGTATTTATGCTTCATTATCTTATTAATATCAATATGACAGTCTAATTAGTTTTCTTGATGGCATTTATTCAAGTCTAGGTACATTTTACTTTTCATAAATGGCAGCTTTAAATGTATTTTTAATTTTACCGCATTTCAAAGAGATATTTTCGGCAGGTTTATTTTAGGTGTGATTGCATGTATAGGGTCCATTGTGCACCTACATCCTTCTTTAGAAACATAGTGGAACACAAATCTGAGCAACATTTTATTTTCTTTGGTTTTCTTACCTTGAAAAAAGACAGTAAGATGAGTTTACATTTTAGGAAAATTTCTATATTTAATTTTTTTTTTTATATATAAAATTGATCATAAAGTTATGATAATTTGAAAACTATATTTTTCCTCAATTTAATATTATCTATTTTCTCTATAAAATAATTTAATCAAAATTAATGTTAATATTTTTAAATTTAATTTAAATAATTTAAAAATTGTTGTGTATTTTATTTTTATATTTTAAAGTACTTATATTTTAATAAAAAGTAATTGCATTGAATTTTACACTCATTAAAATAATATTTTATAAATACATGCTACATGCTGATTTGAGTACAATTTTCATGCTTAGTTGTTTACATATTTAGAAAAGCCTCCTATTTGCATGATTATTTTATTTTAAAAAAATTATTCACAGTTACATAGAGTAAAATTATTTTGTAAATCTTATTTACACCACTATTTGAGTATATGTAACACTTATTGGAGATGGTTGGCTGGTCTTTATGTTATTGTGAACATCTAGGAGGTTCTCTATTGTACCACAAATCATAGAATTATTATTGGAATTAATGAAGTCATAATAATGGTCTTGGAATAACCACATGCAACACTATTGGTGAATCGTCCTTGATCATAAGGATTGATTATGCTTAAAAACACATTTACAAAACCTACTAAATTGTGAGGGTCTTGTTCTCCTCATTTGGATCCATAAATTGATTAACTTTACAACTTTGAGTGAAGATTCAAAGATTGTAAGCAAGTGTGCAATATACCTAGGATGATGTGCTCTAATAATTATCTAATAAATATTGTTACAATGGTCTTATAAATGTTATACTAAAAACCATAGTATGCTCCTTGATAAATCGTAGATAATTTCAAATGAATGATAAATTTCCTTAAATACAACAACCAAGCATGCAAATCAAGATAATATGCACTAAGTTGATAATAGACTTAAAATATTAAAAAGAAATGAATTCAAAATTATAATTTTTAAAGTGAAGGCTTCAAACTCACACCTATGAAAGTGACCTAGGTCAAGTTTACACCTACACATTTAATCTAGAGTTATGAACAATAAGTTAAGGGATCAAAAATTTGAATTTGGGGTTAATGATGAAGGGGATTTGGATGTGGGATTCCATGAGCCAATTTCATACATAATTATGCCACTTCTAACTTAATTATTGCATTTATATGTTCATTATATTGAAATCATACCCAAAACATAAGTGAAAAAGGCATGGATATACAATTTTCACCATTACAACTATGTGTATTTCCTAGGATATGTCTTTGTGCTTCCATTTTATTCTTTGTATTATTTATTTTACAATCCGATGAGCCATTCCTAATCTTTTTTAATGTAAAAAAATAATTTTCTTCATATAAATATTATAGGCTAATTAAATAAAATACAATAATCAATCATAATTAATCTAGATTAATGAAGATTTGGGTAGACAAACTAAAATGTTATTTTAGAAATTTAATGTAATGGATATTTGTAATTAGCTTTAGAAATAATGATGAAAATATAATTCTAATATTGTGTAGAATCTATTCAACAACTATATGGAGACCTAGGAATTCATGTCTGCTTTGATGATTATAGGACTATTCTTATGTATTTTTTCTCCCAATATGCTCATAACATCGATTGTCTCAAGTCTATGTAGAAAAGGTTATACACGTTAGAGAATAAAGTCAACAATGTGCTTAACTTTAGTAACAAGTGATGCAAAGGTCAACTACTTCTTTGATTCTTATCCAAAATTTTATGCAAGAGTTCAAGTAAAGAAGGATGTAGGATAACTTTGAGGGCCCTATTTAGAAGAAGGCTAGTAAGAAAGACCTCAAGGATGATCTTATTTCTTTCCTATTGGATAATTGGGGAAATGTGTCGCACAAAAAGATGATGCAACTTCTTAGTTTTCCTTGTTGTTTGTTAGATGTTAGTGTTTTGTTTATCTCTACTCTATTATTAGTTGTTTGCTATCTATTTTTTGGATTTTCACTTTGTAGACTTTAGGCTTGTTTCGTAATAGGGTTGGAACCCTAGTTTCCCATTTTATAATATCAAAAAAACTATTGGAAAAGAGAAAGAATTTTAAATTTAACATTTTAAGGTTAATCCCTAGCCACCCAGGATTGACCTAGGATAAAATAAGATATTGATTTTGCGGCAATGTATGAATGTGTGGGCATGTGTGCAAATATAGACTAATATATGTATAAGTGGCAAATATATGGAAATATTATAAATAAGGATGGAATAAAGTTGAATACATAAAAATCGATGTAAGTAAATGTGAAATAAATAGGGATAAGCATTAGGTCAAGACTCAAACTTAACACAAAAGTGTGTCACTTATCAATATGTAATTTTATAAAAATATTTTATCAAAATGAACACAAAACTAATGTCAAATTGACATAAATGTACAAATTTGACCAACAAAAATAAACATCAATATATCAATTAAATTAAATTATATTATGATAATAATTAATGCGCATACTGATGTTGTAATGCCCCCCAGTTTGCCTTTTTTGGTTTTGGACCATTACTTGGATTGTAATTGGATACTGTGACACTTTGATGCTTAGTATGATGATATTTGATGACACTGTTATATTTGATGTTTTATGCTTATATCATAGTTAGTAGATCAATTTAATTGTTATGTGAGTTATCACTAATATGAGTACAATTTGTTTATTGGATGTTTATTCGATCATGAATTGATATCTGCTATTGTGTGTTGATGTATTGGTGAAGGGGAACAGGGTTGCATCACTCGCTTGCAAGTTCTTTGTGAAGTTGCGATTTTCCTTTCATGGTGTGATTAACTGTCTTCCCTATGCACATGTTTGACCATGTGATTTGTTACAGGTTGCAGGTACCAGGCATCGACTCCACCTGGATTGTCAGGTTTGAGTGTGCCTAAAGCCCAATGGAGGTTGTTGATTCAGAGGTAGCATCGGGTCCTCCACATTGAGCCAACGTCCTCTTCGAGGATGAGTGTCTAATGTCACATCCTACCTTTAAGGTCAGTTTGGGTTGTGTTGTCATTGTGGTTGTCATTTTGTTCCTGTTTCGTTGTATAATCTTATTTGTCTTGAGAGTATGTTTCTTGGAGTAATGTTTGTGATTATGCTTTTGTTTGATTATTTCGTAAAATAGAGATCATAGGATTTAAAAGGTTTTAGAATAATTTAATGGAGACTTGATATAATTGAAGAATAAATTAAATAAATATTATTAGAGTAATTATTTGATTTTAATAAATTGAAACGTTTTAATGAAATATTAAAATAAATATATATATTAAATTGTGATACTAGATAAATAAATTAAAGGAAGGATTAAAGTTATAAATAAATAATTACAAGTGAAGTTTCAGTGTGTAATTTAAATAAAGATATCTAACTAATTAACTTATTGTGGTGTGGTGGTTAAAACGGGTTGAATAAATTGTGCATTGTGGGAAGAATAAAAGAAAATAAAATTAATTAGTTTTATGGAGTGGAATGCAGAGGATAATTAATAAGGTAGTGGTCCAGTTAACTGAAGAGGGGCTTTTGGATTATTTTATGTGATTTAACTAATTTTTAGCAATTTGATTTTTAGGAAGTTTCTGGTTCTTGGAGCTGTCTCTAGTTCTTGAAAGATTTTTTTGGGGGTTTTGGAAAGCTTGGAATTGGGGGTTTTACAGTATTGGGAATTCTGAAGAGTTTTGTAGCTACAAATTGGAGAAAGCAATCCCTACATCAACTTCCAGTCCAGCTAAACAGGTTCCTCTATTCCTAATTGGCACCTCTATTTACTTTTGCTTGAAATATTTTAACTGGGAAGACTTATGTATATTATGTAAATAATGGTTAGTCAAGCTTCAAAAATTTGAGTCTTGTATGTTGATTTCGTATACCTGAAAGTTTCTTCAACCATGAAATGGTATTTAAAAAACTTCATTCTCTTTACTTTGAAAAAAGAAGAAGAAAGAAGCTTGAATCTGAAGATTCGTTGCTGGTTTTGTTCTCTTTGAGATTTGAAAGTCAGTCTTGTTAGACCATTAACATTCTCTCCAGCCGCTTGCATGCATGCTACTCGGGCTTATGTCTCCGTTCGCTGTGTTTACTTGGGCAGACGACCTTTGTTTCTATCGCTGTCAATTAATTGTTTGGTATTCAAATATCTGTTACGGGGTAGTGATAAATGCATATATACATATATGTTGAGTGGGACGCAGGTCATATGGTATACTGTTGATCGGCCCCAGGTGAGACTCCCTTACCATTGACAGATATTGAGAGCACTGCGTTTAGTTTGTTGTGACTCGCTGGCTCTTGAGCTTTCACTGTCGCGTTGGTATACCTTCATGTTAAGACGTTTTCCATACAGGAAACCCCCAGCCGGATTGCATGCATTTTCTTCTGTCCATAGGTATTCAAAAGTTAGTCTTTTGCAGTTATATACTGTTGTTGCAATTCATGTTAGGACGAGTCCCACTTACAGCCAAACTTTGAGATAACTGTATTTCACTCCATAAAATTTATTGCATTCGACTCTTTGGTGAGTAACTTACTTTATCCTATAGTGCGTTTCGTTGAGCTCTTAATTGACATTCGGTTTGGACGTTGGTTAAATAATTGACATTTAACTGTCTATGTCATGCCTCTTAATATATATATGCTGGTCTGTTCGCACCCGTCGACCAGCCTAATTGGCTTTGTTTTTTTAGAAGCTGAAGTTTCTCCTGAGTCACCAGCGTAGCTCTCTCTGCCTTTTTAAACTCTTTCATTGCTGCAGATCGACCGTGGGAGTTAGTCAGTTGTACTGCATGGTTGATGTGCTTCAAATCCTTGAATCTAAAGGAAATTTCCTTAACATAAACACCACTAGGAAATTTCTATGTTGGCATGTAGTTGGCATTAAAGTCGCGGCCTGGAACATTGAAGATTATCCTTACATAAGAATTCCCTCCATCTCGTTGGCTTGTAATACTCTTGATAGTGGCCTTTATGCTTAGTCCTTCACTGCGCACAACATTTAGATGTGTATCCATACATTTCGTTTGGTTAAGAATTCATGTGTCGATAGGCATGCAATCTTAAGTTAATGCCTGTTTGGATGTAATAAATCTGAGAGGATACTTCAGATTGGTTAGTTGGTAGAATGTGTACAGTCTCATAGTGGACGGCGACATTTCTTGCACCTGTGATTCCTCACTTTTACCTCATTTCGCTGAATGTTAGGAAAGATTGAGATTAGTATATGTGAAACATACGAAATCGGCCAATGTTAACATATATGAGAATCAGCCAATGGGAAAACCTATGAATCGACCAATAAATGTATGTTAGACTACAACATACTTTAGTTTTGACTGCATAGAAATCGACATGAAATCCCATATAGTGCTAGCTGTATTTGAATTTTGAGGGATTGGGATTCATCTTGTATCCCGCACTCTGTTCGATGCCATAAATTGTAGGTAAACTACATGTGTGAATCTCTGTTTTCATTCGACGTATTACGTGTGTACTGAAATTGGATATAACAGAGAATTAAGGAATCCGAATGAGGAAAGTGAATATATATAAACATAATATATATATATATATATATATATAGATAGGTATACTTATTGATGTTTGTTTATTTAATTTAATTTATGTATTCTATATTTTAATCAAAATCATATATATATATATATATATATATATATCGACACTTATACAGATATATACATATATATGTATATATATATTGAGTATATACTTGTATATGAGAATCTTTTAAGAAAAATAGTTCATTGTGGAAAGGATTGATATAGTTATAAGTAGTTAAACAAAAATTAGTGTATCTTGAAAGAAAGTACCTTGATTTCGATGATTAATTAGTTAACCTGAAATGTGCATATTGTTAACCCACTCTTGGATCTACTTTTCTATTGTTATTTTAAATTGCTAAAGTGGAGTAAGTGAATGGATGCTGTTTAGAAATGAATGGTGGATTATGTTCAATGTTATGTTATCTTGTGGAATGAATCTTATCTGTCTTCCAAAGGCTAGAGGGGATTGTTTCTCTAATGGAATTCTTGTTATCCTTGAGATGATTGTTTTGTATTAAGTGAGTATGTGATGTTCTTCAGCCTTGCACAGAGTATTCACCTATGTGGTTGAACTTTTGAAACTTGTGAGCGAGAAGGGTTTTGCCTCACCTTGTGATTATGTTAATGAAATATTGTGCAAGTTGGCCTTTCTCTTTTGATTTCTTTGGGTCTCCTAGTTGTCAGTAGAGGAGTGGCTCTCAGTGGGGATCCGACACACAAAGGGGTGCTAGGGTAACTCATTGAGAGTTTAATCAAATGATAACCTAAAATGAACTAAGGGGCTGGGTAGTAATAACACTAATCAAGATAAGGTAATGCCTCGCTCATGGCTCAAGTGTTCGTATAGGCTTGAGATGAGTCAAGAAGGCTTGGAATGGAAAGATCAACTGCCTGGTCTAACTGGAAGGTATGTTGATCCTGCATAGTTTGTATGGGGGTTCGGTGGCTGGTAAAGGCAACTAGGGTAACCCAGGATGGGGTCCAGTAGCCTAGGAAGGTTACGCCAGGGTAATCCATAGCAAATTATGCGATGACACTCCCTCCTACGACAACATAGTACCCTCTTGATTCTTGTCTCTTTTTGATGTGGCGTGCCTCTAGAAGTGATGTTACTGATGTTAAGGTTGTTTTGCACTTGTTCATTGTTGTCATGTTAGCCTTGTGTTGTTTGTTATTTTCCCTGATTATGATGGTGGGACCCTTTTCTATCTCCTAGCACAGGGGGAGGACCTTCGGGTTCCACATGGTTGGGTGGAAAGTGCATTATACTCCATTGGGTTCCCTCTCCTTGTTCGTGATTGTGATGACTTCTTTTGGATTGAAGACTTTTTCATTGTACCAACTCATGTGGATTGTTACTCTTGCACTTGTATTGTATCATGTATCATACTTGATGTACACTCTTCACATGTGTACACAAGGAGATATTGTTGTTCAGATGTATAAATGTAATGATGTAAACTGATGTTGAACTCTATCATGTAATGGACTATGTAACAGATGTTATGGTATATGTAATTAAATGAATTGATTCAATTGATCTCTATGAATTCATGTTATGGTTGTATCGCATTGAATACTTGATTAAATGAGATGATTAGATATAATTCCTTATTGATGTTAGCATTTATTTAATGTAATGATTAATAGTTCTTTCTAGTTAGTTGATGGGAATCATGTAGCATAGTCACGGACCTTAAAGGACTTAGGTTAGCCTGGAGTTAGTGTTTATTTGCAATAGTGTGTTTAATGCATTTTAAAAAAAAATGTTCTATTTTGGTGTTAGTGTGTTGTTCTCTAGGGTCTTGTGGCGGGAGCGTTACAGATGTAGGTGTTAATAACTTGAATTTGAAAGTGAAAAACAACAATGATCCTCTTGAAATTGAACAAGAATGGACAAAGGTGAAAAGGAAGAAAACACCATCAACAAAACAAAAGCATCCAATGACATTAAGACCCTCTAAAAAAATGAAAAATATGCAACACTTTATGTAATCTAGGTCAATATGTAATTTGGAACTTTAAAGTAATATAAAGAGCGCTATCCTCTCTGATAGCAATTTTCCTAAAAAAAATAAAAAAATAATGCACATACCACTTGTACATAACAATTATCTTCCACATTATTTTAGTTAAGTAAAATAAAGTTATAATTAATGTGTGTACCATTTTCACAACAAAAATATCTTCCACATTATTTTAGTAAAATTAAATGTTACTAGTAATTAAATACTAATATTCAAGAACAAGTTGTCTTATGGGATCATTGAGGTGAGGTGGAAAGAAGAGGAATTCCGCTAAAATACCAGATTTATTTAATTTGTTTATTAGTTCCCATCAAAATAGGGATTTTATAATAATAATATATATATGAAATAATATCAAACAATCAATCATATGAATTTATTTTCCTTTGTCTAAATTTCGAACAATATTTTCTATTATTAGCATTTTAGAAAATAATAATATAAATGATTTCTTTTATGTTTTAGTGATATAAATTGAATAAAACAGCTATTTTTATTTTTTCTTACATTTATTTTTATTTTCTATTTTTGTTATATTGTTTTCTAAGTCATGAATTACATATGGTCTATGGTTTCAATCTTCCACTTATAATTTAAAAATCAAAGATTTGTTTGGTTTAATTCAAAAAAATCAAATACCATATCTTCCATGTATAAAAAATGCAATTACAAACACATATCAACTTAACAACACTTATTTTTTTATCATTTTTTAAATATATAGAAATAAATTATACAGAGAACAATTGATCTTTCAAAAATAAAAGATACCATCCTCGTTCTTGATAGTACACCCTCCAATTATTTATTAACTAAAATAATTTCCTTACATATAAAATCAAGAAAAAGTAACAAATATCACACTTCACACTCATTCAATTTTCTCATTTCATAAATTGTAAAATTAAGAATAATTTGATTAGTCAACCATTCAAATTTTACCATTACTCTAACTTTACATTTGACTTCGACTCCATCGAGTCATACAAAATCAGTCGTATGGAGTGGAGCAACTAAAATGACACGCTCTTGGATCTTTTCATACGACTACGGAAAGATGGGGTGGGCGAAGGCAATACTTGATCCACCCAAAGCCCTCCAGACTCGGTTGTCAAGCTTGATGGCCACCTGCCTGTAAAGCATATCATTGGCCAAATCACTGCTCGCAGAATGAAAACTGCTACGGAAATGAATCCTCCCATTTGAGCCAATGCGGTGAATAAATTCCACGCTGCTGAATTCATTTTCAAATGCTCACAGTAGCTTGGAGCACAAACGGCTATGTATTCTGTCCAATTGAACTTCATAGCAATGCCCAGCTGCATTTTAATGAGTTTTGAATCCACGGCCTTCACTTGATCAGCGTAGAAATCCTCAGTCGGCGGCGGCCAACTGCTGTGCTCAGAGCATGTCCTCAGTGCGGTTTGTATTCCCTTTCCGAAATTCTCCAGTTGGAAGATTTCCTTCTCAGTCATTCTGAAATGAGAGACGAGAAAAGAGAAGCTTGCCTGCGATAAACCTCCTGCACACTCGATCAAAAGTTTTAGAATAAATCTCCATAGGGTACTTACTTGATATAAATTTTCATCCGAGAAGTTATAATTACCTGCCCGTGACATACATACGTCGTACATGAATGCAACTGGATTGAGGCTGCTCGTTCTCATGGAATTCATGTAAAGCGTTCCGGTAGAGTGTGAATCCCACCCGCCCCACTGAAACCCACTGCTCAAAATCTCCTTGCACGACTCATAAAATCCATTAAAATCGGAGGAATAGTTAAGAGAGGAGCAGAAATGATGGACAGTCTTGACGTGCAGCGCTTCCCCGTGTTCTCTCAGAATAAAGAAATCAACAATGTGATCATCGGTTTTGCGCGCGGAAACGGCATTCGAAGTCTTGCAGGGGCAATTCCATTCAGCGGAGTTCAATTGCGGGGCCATCTTGTCGAAAAAATGTTGAACATTATGATAATCATGCGGTGTGATCCAAATCCTGTGAGAACGTTTGGGAGGCTGGTTCCGCAACGACATGGTCACCACCACAGCGAAGCTCACAAGCGCAGCACAACTTACAATCAGTCGGCATCTCTGTCGAAAGAGAGGACCCTCGATTTCCTTCGCTCTGTTTAAAAGAAACATAGTAAGCGCAAATACATAAAATCAATATATTTTGGAAGGCCCTATAATATTTGGCAGTATTTTACATACCTCTCACGATCCTCTAATACAAAAGCAGTGCAGAAGTTTGCACAGCTTTGAAGCTTTCTCATCATTTTCCCGGGCATTATTTCGTTTATCTTGAAGGTAATAAACAAAATTCCATTCCCTGAATTTATCGTGGAAATTCTTCATTCAACGCATGGATATGAATCTCAATTCTATCAGAAATTCTTTGTAAGCGTCAAACAAGCGTTGATTGGTCTTCCTGTAAGCGTAACATACCCGGATACAAGAATATCGGCGCCCCTGTATCAATGACTTTATTTACTCCCTTACGGTCGTATGCGAATTTTCTTTTGGGGGACCCACATTCCTGCAACTGTCAAAAGTATTCGTTTCCTTGGAGACGACACCCATGTGAAA
The DNA here is from genome assembly GCA_007258455.2 of Sequoia sempervirens. Classification (NCBI taxonomy): domain Eukaryota; kingdom Viridiplantae; phylum Streptophyta; class Pinopsida; order Cupressales; family Cupressaceae; genus Sequoia; species Sequoia sempervirens. The sequence goes on along the minus strand of VDFB02160866.1, from coordinate 674 downwards.
AATAATTTGGCGTTTGTTTGTTTCTTACGTGCAATGTGTTCCACAGGTTGAGTGGGCTTCTTCTTGCACGTGCTTGACCTTTGTAATTGGATTTATAGGTTTCTTCTTGCACATGCTTGACCTTTAGTAATTGGATTTATAGGTTTAATGGATGTGTTAACGGTTTTTTAAATATTTCTTACATTAAAATTGATTGAAGACGAAACTAATATCACAAGGTTTATATCAGATTTTTTTAAATTTTCATATGCATTACAAGAAGTTAAAACTTTTGTTCTATTAAGTGAATGTAATAAATAATATAGAATAAATTGCACTGATTTCTTTTTTCTAGATGAAGAGTAAATCATAAAATAATTGAGCAGCTTAAATGAATGTCTACTGAACATAATATGTTGCTATGTTTATGAATCAAAAAGGAAAATTATTAAAATACACTCAATTCTAAAGGGTGATGAAATAATTGAATATACATCATTATCATATAAGGTCTTTTGCATATTTGTGAATATTTTCTTCAATCTCCCATCATTGTTAATTTGTTCCACTAAGGAGTTTGACTTAGGAGAACTTGCTCATCTATCTAGTTGACAAGTTCCTCAACAATGTCTCTAAACACCACCTTGACTTCTTAGATATCTAACATGTGAAGGCTTTGTCAAATCATTCATATG
>VDFB02160865.1:0-31224 GCA_007258455.2 Sequoia sempervirens | reverse complement strand
TTATTGTGGTTAGGGTGGTCAGACAAACACCTACTTCTTATTTTTTCCCTGAAATTTAAGTACTATTGCATTGAAATTTCAAATTTTCACCAAATAGACTTTTAAAAAAATAAAATAAACTTAGTAGTTTAGAAACTACATTCAATTTTCCACGGATTCTACTCTTACATATTTTTGAAATAATATAGATAACTTATTGAAATTTTTATGTCAAATTGCCTAACTCTAATTTTTCTAAATTTTGATTGCCACTTAAGGCCCTGTTTTTTCCATGATGATGGACTGCACATACCCTTATGATTATTATATGCCATCAATAAGTATAGTAAATCACCCCAATATCATTAGGATCCATATGGATGCATGCACATCCACCCAGAATCACACATGTTATTATGCATCTTTAGAGTATGAAAAGTGAACTACTATGAAGGAGAATCAAATCCTTCAAGGATCCAAATTCCAACCCTCCAATCAAGTAAACCTTTAGGTAACTAAAACCTTTAAGCTTACCTATCAATTAGTTAAATGTGTGTTTTGAAGAGTACATAAAATATCTATACTCTTAGATATTATAAATTGAAACTATAGGGTACAAAGGTCTTCTAGACAGCTCAACAAGCTCTTTGTCCAAGACTAATGCACAACTATAGGGTGATAGTGTACCATGCTAGTGTCTCATACGGACATAAAATAGAAACTATCACAGGAAAACAAAAAATACTCTACATAAGTTTTTGGACATGAAAGGGTTATACAATACAGTTGCACAACAAATATAAAATGACCAAAATGTGAATGCTAAGAGGAACTCAAATGAAAAGGACAAAGAAGATTTAGTATGTTACCAAAGATGTGTGATATCCAAATTTTCTCCAAGTAGCTCTTCCACTTGTACCTACACACATAAGACCAAACAGAAGGGTTTGGGTGGCTATATAGGACTTTGCCTAATTCAAACCCTCATATTGGTGTTTCCACCTCCATGAGTAGCCTTAAACAAGATAATGGAAATAAACATAAAATGATAAAGAGAATGATGTGCTAACAAAATAGAAATAGTATGTTTAATGTAAAATCTTGGAAAGTTACCACTCCCAAGCATAGTTCATCATAGTATCTCATTGGTGCAATGAAGAAGCAACAAGAGCCTCCAAGATGATAGTGTCCTCTTTGCAAGATAACCTCGTGTTTGCAACAATGGATTTTACATTAAGAGTTGCAAAAGAGTTCTTTGAAAGATATGTGTAAAGAAGAGATGGAGAATGTTGTGAATGTTCAAGAAGTGTTGTAGCATGCTAAAGAAAATGAGAGAAGAAGAGAGATTTATAATCATGTAGTTCCTCAAAAGATCAAGATTGAATTCATCCTCAAGAAAGAGGTCCTTTTTGGTTCAAATAGCCTACTAGAATGATTCCTAATGAGGGTGCAAGTTGATAGAGGCATTATGTTTCCAAAATGTGGCAGGTGTAGTCTCTTAATGACCAACTCAATCATGTATTTTTGTGGTACATATGTGTAGTGCAAATAAATCTCCATGACATGCACTAGTCTGTGAGAAAATTGGATTCAATAGTCAAGGAACTAAACATGACAAGTGGCGAAAGATGGTTTAGATTGAACAAGATTATAATTATCTTAATTTATCTAAAGGGGAAGGTCTATGTAATGTTAAATTACATAGGATGCAATTTACAACATTAAATGTTTCCCCCACTTTAGCAAGCATATGTGTTCAAGAGGAAATGTGAGCTAAAGTAAAAAGAGGAGAGTGTTTCACCAATGATATGAAGGGGAAGAAAAGTCTTCTATCTACATGGAGTTTACCCTAGGAAAGAAACTTGAGTCAATCATGCATATAATGATTAAGCTATACAACCACAAACATGTTAGCTATAGACAAACATGTTAGGTGCTTCAAGCAAAACAAATGACATAAAAAATTATATAGACATAAGACAGTGTTGATATATATGGATAGCTAGTTGTGTTATGCTAGGGACCATACAATATTCCAATCAGCCTATGACTACTACAAACTGCATTGTAGGATAGCCACAGAAAAGAGACATAGACATTCATAAAGATAAAGTCTAGTGGGCTTCCCCCACATGCTAGATGACAAATAAGGCAGCAAGATGTAAACAAATTTTAAAAAGAATCATATTAAGATAAGAGATCTATAATATGACTTTGATAGTCCCCTCCTCAAAATTGTTCATTTTATGCAAAGGAGAAAAAAAATTCTAAGGTGAAGAGAAAGAGAGGTTTTGTGTCATGAAAACATAACGAGATGTATTCATGGAATGCTACATGACATGAAAGGTGTTCGATCCATGGATAGCACATAGAACCCACAAAATCAACAAAAGAAATGTATTAGAGAGGCAAGGGGATCCTAGTATTCAAGGTCAGTATGACTCATATCAATAAATTTCATGTATAATTTTGTATGAATTATCATCATGTCCCCAAATATTTCAGATAGTGAAGAAGGAGCACATAAATTCAAAGCAAAAATAAAAATTTGGGTCAACATTGAAGAAGGCCTAAATGCCCCCAATGCTTTGCATCATCCCCAAATATCAAAAAACAAAGTATGACATACAGAATAATGATGATTCACATAGAGGAATTATATGGTAGATTGCTTCTCCTATATCTAAATACCTACAAGGGTATCTTGGGTCATCCAAGAGGGACTACAAACATGTACAAGTATGAGAAAAAACATACAAGAAAAAGTCTAATCAAAAGACATGAAGGGCACTACTCTAGTCAATCATTCCTAGAAAATTATCTTTCTCCCAATCTATATCATAGGGGGAAGGAGGAAAATCTTGTAAAGGGACAATGGCTAAAGTGGTACTAAGTGTCTCATTTGTAGCAAGGGCTAGAGATGAGGTTGTGTCATTGATGTCCCCGTCTACTAGTTCTTGTGAGTCAAGTGTCAACAACTTTGTGAAAGTAGTTGATAGATTCAAAATCTCCTTCAAAGATTCAAACATACACTTCTCTGAAGAGGAGTGTGGTGACTCAATTGTAGGCTATGGAAGAGTAGGAGCCTTAGTGCAAACCTATTAGCCTCATTTTTAAACTTGCCAAATTTAAAAAAAAATTCCTCGAAATATTAATTTCAATTTTATCCTAATCTAAAACACTCATATTATTCTCACATGTAATTCATTCACCATTATGAAGCAAAATCACCCAACATCCCTATTCCAATCCTTAGGTGCAATTGAGAAAAGTGGTGAATTTCACAAAAACAATTAATTTTAAAAATAAGTAAAAACTAGTATAAATTCATTTAATGAGGATGTTCCTAGGGGTATTTTGGATAATATGGAAAGTTTTAGAGTCTTGACTCTTGACAAGCTAAGATATTTTAATGTTTCAATTTTCTATGTGTGGGATTACAAAAATAATTAAATTTGCAGTTTTAGAAAATCTGGTCAATTTTCACTTAATGGGTTTCTTTTTATTGGTATTTTGAACAATTAAGCAATTTTTTACGTGAATGTATGCATCCAATTAAAAGTTATGAAAAATTCTTTATTTGGTGGGCTCATGGGTTTAATCGGCTTTAGTTGTTATAGAAAAAAAAATGGATTATCTTTGATCTAATATCATTGAAGTATGAGTTAGATGTTGTTGACAAAAGAGGTGTACAAATTCCATGACACAATCTAATTTCTTTGTGTTTGGATTATTAATTACTTGTTTTAATTAAATAAATAATTAAAAGCAGAAGTGGGAAAATTAAATTGAAATTGAAAGTGAGATTGTTCATCTCACAAGCCAAAATCCTAACTTAGAAAAATGGATTGTGAATTTGTAAAATCCCTAACCCACAACCCAAAATTCTAACTTCAAAACGAGATTGTAATTTTTTTAATAAATTATTCCTACTTTGAAGGAAAGCCATTAATAATTTTTTAAAAGCAAGTGGAGTTGGCATTAAATTTAAACCTCACATACACCATTCTTGTCCTTTATTTTTGTCATCATTTTAAAAAGCAACTAAAGTGTGGGCAGTTAAACTTCAAGTTGTGTATTGAAAGGTTGACATGCATGGATGACTTGATAAAGGTTTGCAGTAATATTATTTCCCACGCCATGCAGAGAAACAAACAGTGAAGTCATTCTTCCTTCCCTGTGCTGGTTGAAGTGTAAAGGCTTAATCAATAAAGAGATCTGCCAAATGTTATATTAGCATGCCAAAGTCCACCTGTAGAATTTATCAAGAAAAATGGAACACGTAGAGGCCAGGCTTAGAGGTCCCATGGGGGGTTCAGAATTTATTTTGGAGGAAGGGGTCTCAAGGAAAAAAAATATGTTAGAATTAATTAGAAATTGTTCTACCAGATTAAGCTTTTTTCTGCCACTCGTTAAGTATATTGATAGGAAGTTTTAAAATTCTCACCAATTAATTTTTTTATTATTTTATATTTATGCAATGAATTGAATATGCAAAATAATAAAATTCATGAGACCATATAGGAGCTTAAGCTTTTAAGCTTAAACTATGCTACAAAATTCATGGGACCACCTTTAAAATAATCCTAAAAAATCTAGCAGCACTCATGAAATATTTTAGGAAGCCCCTCTCCATGGGACCCCACCCTTAAATAGCACCCACTAAATTTTTTTAGGAAGACCCTCTCCATGGGACCCATGCTCAATGTGGGTCCCACTTAATTGCAACTTTGTTTCTCCTAATTTGTAGTTTTAAACAATCAAATAATATTTTTATATAATATTATATATTTTTATTTTTATTTTAAATTATATTTATGTATTTATTATATAAATAATAGTATATTATATTATATTTATATATTTATGTTATATAAATATTATATAAACAATCAAGTCATATTTTTATATAGTATTATGTATTTTTATTTTAGATTATATTTATATATTTGTTATATAAATAATATTGTATTATATTATATTTATATATTTATGTTATATAAATATTATATAATAAATATATAAATATAATAGTACAATATAAATATATAAATATTTTATTATAATATTTATATAAATATTATATTTATATAATAAATATAAATATATAAATAATAGTTTACAATTTATAATATATATTATATATTTGCAGTATATAATATTATAATTATATATTAATTTTATATTTATCTTATATTATATATAATACTAGCATATACAACTTAAAAATTAATTGAATTTTAATTAAGACATTAGTATTTTTTAAATTAAAATTCAGTAGGATGTGATGTATTTGATAAAAATAAATATACATTAGTAATAATAATGTTATATAAATACTTTTGAAATTATACAATAAAATTAAGTTTAAACTTAATTTTTAATTACATTTATTTTTAAACTAAACAATCTAATTTATTTTGCATAAATTTAATTTAAATAATATAAATTTATAATAATATTATTAATTAATAATTATGTTTAATATTAATTAGATTATTAGCAATGAGTGTGAAGGTTAGAGTTATGGTTAGGATTAGGGTTAGAAAGAAAGTTAGAGTTAGGGTTATGTTTGGGTTATATAAGGAAGAAAGGACTTCCAAAATCTATCACATACTCATATTAAAGATATAGGACTTAGATCTATTGTAAGTCTAACAATAATTTTAAGTCTACTTCTAATCAAGATGATAACCTTAATGCTAATAGTAAAGTTTATTGTAACATTAATTCAACCCTAATTTGTACCTCAATTATAGCACTAATCCTACTTAAATATAATAATAATGATACCTAATATTGTTATTGTAACCCCAACCCTAGTTATAATTGCACCCTAACCTCAAATTGATCCTAATTTTACCCTAACCATAATAGTAACCATAACCATAACCATAATCTAATGCTTTATTATAGAATTGTAACTATAACCACAACCCTCATTATAACCCAAATTGAATGATCAACCTAACTCCAATTGAAATCTAATGCTTTATTATAGAATTGTAACTATAACCACAACCCTCATTATAACCCAAATTGAATGATCAACCTAACTCCAATTGTAACTATAACCACAACCCTCATTATAACCCAAATTGAATGATCAACCTAACCCTAATTGAAATCTAATTGAAATATAATGCTTACCTAACCCTAATTAAATATATATTATTAACTATAAACTATTATTTATATATTTATATTATATTATATTTATTATTCATTTTATAAATATAATATTTATATTTATAATATAATATTTATATTTTAATATAATATTTATATTTTAATATAATATTTGTAATATCATATGCTTATATTATATATTATTTATATATTCATATTATAATTATTATTTATTATATAAATATGATAATATAATATTTAGATATATATTATATATATATATATAATGTTATATAATTATATATATTTACTATATAAATATTTATATAATATTTATAATATAATATAATATTATTTATATCTATATATAAAATTTTGTATAATAAATATAAAAATATAATTTAAAATATAAATATAAATATATAACACTCTTTATAAAAATATGATTTGATTGTTTAAAAATCAATAATAATAAATTAATAGTTGTTACATCACTATTGCAGCGTAGTTAATAAAAATATATAAAACTCCAATCTACGAGAAAATAGTTGACCACAGTAAAAAAGATGATCATGGCGTGAGTGTAGTTAACACGGATGGAAATGGAGAAACAAAGGTGCAATTAAGCATGTGTTTTTTAAGCCCAGCCACATGCAATTGTGCTCGGCATTGGGGATTTTTTTTTAATTTATAACAATTGTAATAAAATTACGATATCTTTTTATTTTCTCAATAAAATATCAAAGTTAAATTTCATAAAAGTTTTGAAGAATTTCTAAGCAATTTATAAGCAAATTGGTGCAAAAATATGACGTGAAGAAGAAAATGTGATTCATTTGTGGCATGTGAACTATTTGACAGAAAGATTTAAAGAGCTTTACATTGGTGGATGCTAAGTCATTGTGTCTCTTTACTTCAAAGTAACCATTTTCCTTTATGGCTTGGAATGATTGTAGAATAAGAACTTGATAGGAAAGATAGTACAAGCAAGATCATTCTTAGGGATGGCAGATGATACCATTATTTCAAATACGAATTGTGAAAATTGTGGAACATGTTTGGTTATGAAAAAGAAGCTCTTCCACTTTTTGATATCATGCAAAATTATATTACAAGGTCAGATGGTGTCATATTTATTGGTGTTTTCATTTTATATAATTGTCATGCAAAGCTAGTGGATAATGAGTCTAGCAATACATTCATTTGATGAGTGTAAATTATCACATTGCTCTATAAATGGATCAGTATGTGGGTATTGTTGACCTTGTACCTATGGTAATCATGTGGACTTACATGTTTGGAGTGTAGTATTCTTAATTGTGAATGAATATTCTTTATGGCAATGGTTAATGTACCAATCAATGGGCATGTTGCAACACTTGAGCTTTTTAATCCTTATGGAGAACCTCATGATTATTTTTTCATTTCAACATAAAGATAAAGATATGTGTTTTTTATCTAGCTAGATGGTGAGATGGTTACCAAGGAAAATAGAGCAAATGAAGATGAAAAGTATCTTAACATAACCCATAACTCAAAAGTTTCAAGTTCCAGTTATCTTTTTGGAAAAGTGACTTGTGTCACTCAGTGTAATTAAAAGTTAGAAAATAGACCTTATTTCTAGAAAATTGATGGAAGTCCTAACCAAATAAGGTTTAATAGTTTCAAAAGCATCGTATTTCAAAAAGGTATTTGGGGTAGTTACTAGATAGTTATGAGGTGGCTATCCAATCAAACCTATAAATGCAAGGCTATTTCAAATGTAAAAGGGACTTCTAATCGAGAGGAAACTTTGGAGAAGATCTTTTTGGAGAAATTGTATGAAGAATTTTGATTTGACACTTTGTATAGATGGGTTTTTGGAATTTTGTAATTCTACAAAGTTAATGAAGAATGTATTTTGGTTTGTATGTTCTAAATACATTCCTATGTTATTATTACCAATTTTTCATATGTTGAATCACTAAACCCTTTATGTGATTGTGCAAACCATTGGTAATATATGCAATTGATCTAATGAAAAACATTCATATATTGGTATCTTGGTTTGAATGTGTTGAAGTGGCCTATCTCTTTGTATGTTGAGGTTTGTCATCTTTATTTCATCATCATTGCACATCAAAAAAAAAATCATGATAAAACCCCCTTATAATTTGTCATATCCTATGAAGTCCTAGTTGGTATTTGTATATATTCCACTAGCGTTTCTATTATTCAACTAAATATTTCTATCTTTTCACCTTTTTGTACTTTCAGGTTAAAAGTACACAAAAATACCAAACACCCCCATCATATGAGGGAATTGCCCCTCTCAAATATAGAGGAAGATTATTTTTTCGCAAGTAATCTCTCCAACTGTTGGAGCATTATTGCCACTTTCCACTGGGTGAGTCAAGTATCTTTTCAAGTGTCAATATTCTTACCAATAGAGCCTCCGGAAGAGGAGAAGTGATAAACTCTGGCGAAGAAGGAATTTCTTCAATGATAAGGACAGAAGAAGAAAGAGGATCTAAAGGAGTAGACTTCTTATGGTGGCATTTGGGGATAGGGCCATGTTCAATCTTGTGTTTAGATAGAAGGATAGAGTGTTTAGAGAAGGAAGAGAAGACAGGGCCACACTAGACATGACCTTTGTATGGGGAATTTTTATGGGATGTAGAAGTCAAGGAACATCAAGTAGAGAAGTGATAAGAGATGGTTCCAAAGAGGGAGAATTGAATACCTACACCCTTTTGGGGTGAGATTCATCCACATATCTTAAAGGGACCAAAAGTAAGACATAAATAAGAGCAAAAACAAAAGAATATTGGGGAGTAGAAACATAAGAATTTTCCTCGATCTTCTGCACAACATCACATTCCCTAACCATCACACATCAACAACTCTTGCGTTCACATGCAAGCTAGTTCTAAAGAAGATAGGGACCAGGAACAGAAGCCTAAGAAGACATCAGGGTAGTTGGTGAAGTTGTCTTTGCAGCCATTACCAGGGGAAGGAAATGTTCCACAAGGACAAGAGAAGCTATGGGTGCAAGAACCTACACCTCAACTGTGAATACCCTTCCTCTTGTGCTTTTTGGGAAAGAGGAGGAATAGGAGGAACCCTCAAGGGTCAAGATTTCAGAGCCACACACTAAGGACCAATCAAAAAAGACTTCTCACCCTTACCATACATAGTATGGCGAGGGATGTTAGGAAAATTTGGAAACTCAAAGACATGGTATTTTGACTTTGACAACATGAGGGTCTTTCCTTTTCCTGTGATAGGAATACTTAAAGGAATAAAAGGCTCCACCAAAGGTTGTGAGGTCTTAGAAGAATGGGGAGGTCTACTTAGGGGATTGTGCTTGTTCTTAGCCCTCGATGAAGAAGGCCCAAAGGATGAACAACATTGTTGCATAGGAGTAAGTTGAAGAGGGATTGTAGAAGAAGAATGAGGCAGAATCGAATTAGATGCTAAGACCTTGGTCTTATATTTATAATATGCTTTATATAAGAATTCACTTTTGGGTAGCATGGGTCCCACCGAAGCAAGCTAGAAATGGTCAAGAAAAGGGCCCCCATGTGACACTAGTGTCTTGTATCTAGTGTCCTAGATAGTTTGCACAATACCATAATGAGGAAACTTTAAACACTTGTGGATAACAAAAGAAAATACATATTCATGGAAACTATCCAAAGAATGCCTAGTTTTACTCTGAATAAGTTGGACTCTAGTATCACAACAAATGTTGTAGAGACAACTTTGGGTCCCACAAAGATCGACAAGGAAATAGATCCCAAAGGGGAAAGAGAAAAACCATCATGTGTATAGATGGTGGTAGGGTAGATTCATCATACATCATCCAATGCAGTTCATTAATGAAGAGTGTATCCTTAGTTATAACATTGACTCTACTGTCAAGGTCAACCATAATGTCGATGGTGACATTACCATTGATCTAAGCAGGAATGTAGCCTGGGGAGAGTACTCTCCATGACAAGGAAAATAATTAGGTGTAAAATTTATTTCTAGCATCTTGACCTTCTGACTTGGAGGGAAGATCAAAGTGACAAATACCATTTTCACATATGTGATGTCATTAGATGGGTCATAAGAAGTGGCAATAAAGTTAGAAGAGTGAGGTGGAAAAGGATATGTGTAGATTTGTAGCTAACTATTAGCCTTAGAAATAGATTTGTTAGATTTTTGCTTCTTACTGTTAAGGCAGATGTTACCACTATCTATGTGATCCTGAAACACATGTCTTAGGTGCACATAGCAATTGGTATCATTTCTAAACACTTTATGGTATTGGAAGAACCTAGAAGAATCATACCAACTAGGGTATGGTTTATTGTCAAGGAGCAACTTAATTTCTGAGAAGGTGATTAAGTCATCTTTTAGTAACTTTTAAGGTACACTGGAGTAAGAATCAAATAACTTCATGAAAACTTGATTATGTTGTGATCCAAGTGTGTTATTTTCAATCCTCTGAGGGAAGGTTACCACATTAGCTATTGATTTATTTTTCTTTGACCTTCTAGAAGAAGACATGCATTAAAATGTGATAATGAGGTAGAAACCCCATACTAGACTAACATTTTTTTATAATCGCATAGTGCAATACATGTAAGGAAGATAAGCTAGTTGAAGAACTTCCTACACTAATCTTTCAAGAGGAAGATAATGCAAAACTTTATAGATCTTTACTTGACAGTTACAAAAACTTAAACATCTAAATAAACATAATTATCAGTTTCTAGAATGTGAGGTTTTTCTCTCAAAAGGGTTTTCCCCACGTAAATCATTGTGTTGTTGATAATCTCGTAGTGTAGCACATCTAAGGAAGCTAAGGTAGTGGAAGAAATTCCTACACTAATCTTGAGAGGAAGATAATGCAAAAATTTACAGATTTTTATAACAGTTATAAAAACCTAAACATAAATAAACATAAATATCATGCATACTAAAACACAGTGATTTACATGTAAGGAAGCTAAGGTAGCGGAAGAACTTCCTACACTAACCTTGAGAGGAAGATAATGCAAAAATTTACAGATCTTTACAACAGTTACAAAAACTTAAACATCTAAATAAACATAATTATCAGTTTCTAGAATGTGAGGTTTTTCTCTCAAAAGGGTTTTCCCCATGTAAATCACTGTGTTGTTGATAATCTCGTAGTGCAGCACATCTAAGGAAGCTAAGGTAGTGGAAGAAATTCCTACACTAATCTTGAGAGGAAGATAATGCAAAAATTTACAGATTTTTACAATAGTTATAGAAACCTAAACATAAATAAACATAAATATCATGCATACTAAAACATAGTGATTTACATGAGGAAAACCCTTTCAGGAGAAAAACCTCACACTTCAAAAACCATGCAATTGATATACTATTCAAAATCACAAAGATTACTATATACTTGCAAAGCAAGCTTCTCATAGGAGTATCACCAGTTACCAAATATCCAAAGGTAACACAACTGCTATTAGACTCTTAGAACATGTTACAAAACATAGACGTAATACAAAACCCTCATAAAATAGGGTTTCCTTCTAGGGCAAGTCAATCCAACTAAATATTTCCCATAAAATTTGAAACTTATGATGAACGGTCCAAATTTACAATAATAAACTATACATAAAATTTAGCTTTCGAGGGTGTTATCCCCGAGCCCCTGTCGGGGTGTGTGGCCCTTAGACCCCCTGTTTGGGGGATGATCCCATCGGATCCCTTGTGGAGGGTACCCCCATCTCCCCCTCTTTGTGCTTACCTATCAATAATACCTTATATAATTGTAAGTTTGAGACACATTTTCCCAACAAATCTTCCACTTGTTAAACACCTTGAAGGAGCAATAGGAGGGAGTATAAACATCATCTCTTAATTGCTAGGGGTTGAAAAGCCCATAGACTCCGAACACCATCTGAACTTTTTTGTGCTCACAAAATAAGTTAAAGAATCAACAACTTTCATCAAAGTCTCTACCTTAACCAGCTTCACCTTGCCATCTTTGACCATATATCTAGAAAAATGATATTGTACATCAATGTACTTGGTCCTGGGATGAAATGTCGACTTCTTAGCTAGACATATCACACTCTAACTATCACAATAAATTGTCATTGTACCTTGTTGTATTCCAATATCTAAACATAGTCTCTTAAGCCAAATGGATTTTTTACAAGAATGGGTAGCTACCATATACTCAAATTCAATAGTAGACAAAGCAACCACAACTTGTTGCTTACTCATCTACGGTGATCCCACAATACTGGTTTACAATTTTTGGCCAAACTAGACATTGAACTGATTTTTTCTAACTAAATCTTCACTTTTGGACACCTATAGTGGCTAAACCATGAGTAATTTGAAGATGATGAAAACTAGTGATTTGTGACATTTTTTCTGTAGATTCTAAATATATTTAAAAAAAAAATTGGAATCAGATTGCACTTCTTTTTCCATCTCCTTTGAAAACTAGTTTTTTCAGTAAACACCATTTTTAAGGAGTGACGCTCACCGCATAACACATAACTTTTCATCCATGAAGGATAAAATTATATATTTTTTTAATTTAGATTTGTAACTATGATATCTAGTGCTTCAAATTGGTTTAATACTGTTTTATTGAATATTTTTTCCTTATTCAAGTTTCAAAGTCAAACCAATTACAATTCAGACATAGGTGGACCGTATAACACATAATTATTTTTATATATATCAAAATTCAATTTTATTTTTTTTGTTGGATCAAGGACTTCAATATTTGGTGCAATCATATTTTTCAAAAAACAAAATTGATAATCTTCTATTTTTCCACATGTGCAAAATAGAGAGCTTGATTTTCGGTGAAAAACCTACATTCACACGAAATAAAAAATTTAATTTAATTAAAATTATACTTTTTTGGAAGCTTATAATAAGGACTACATACTTACAAATTTAAATAAATTTTAAATGAATTCATTTTTTCCCCCAAAAGGTAAATCAAAAGTGGTTTTTTATCAGCATTTTGATAGGTGTGAAGGAGACTCTATTATAGGTATGGTTTAAAACTAGTGGAGTTCTATCCAAGGGGGGTTGGTATAAGGTGGTTTGATCAAACCCTCTTCAATTGGAATCCTTTAAATGGAACTTTCCAAGGCTTAAATCATTATATTTTCTAAAAATATGTGATTTCAACAAAAATCAAGATCTCCCAGAAAGTGTAAACGATTATTTGGGCAGCACCCTCCAACTAATTGCACCACCAAATTAAATAAACACATAGGTATTCTAAGTGGATCATATGCTATCAACATCACATGCCTAGTCTAAATCCACATAACCATGAATATCAAGGGAAATATCATCTTCAATCAAATTACTATGATAACACAAGTAATACTATAAGGTACCACATAAATATTTGGACTCTATTAATTGCATCCCAATGAACTCTACCAAGATTATATATACATATATATATATATAAAAGAATTCCCACTAGTTGGGAAACGTCGGGTCTAGTAGAAACCATAGCATACATCAAACTTCCAACTACACTTCAGTAAGGCACCCTACTCATGTCTTACATCTCTGATGGGGATGTTGGACAATCTAAAATAAATAACTTTGTTCTAGCTGAAAAAGGAACACACAATGGTCTACAATCCTACATATCAAGCCTCTATAAAATTTAATTTCCATACTTACTTTGAGCAAGCCATAGCTTTTTGTTCACTTTATCTCTTCTAATTTTCATCCCAAGAATATGTCTAGCTGCACCAAGGTCTTTCATTTCAAATTTAACAAGTTGAGATTTCAGTTATGAAATCATACCTTTCCTATTGAACACACCTAGAAATTGAGAAGGGGGGGTGAATTAGTCTTTTCAAAATATAAACCCTTCAACAAAATCAAACTTCTTTACCAGATTAGAAACCATCAAATAAATCAACAACAAAGAAAGATATAGTAATTTAGTTCCTTAACAAGGTCAACAACCCTTAGCAATGAAAGATATAATAATTCAACCCTTAACCAGATCAGCAGCAATGAAAGATGAAACAAAGACTACACATGCATAAGATAACATGAGATTTATATGAAAAACCCAATGAGGGAAAAACCACAATGAGAGTTAAGTCACAATGTATGAAGCTCACTACCAAAAGACTTGCAAACTAAGGTGTACAGCCTTAGGGAAAGATACAAAGGACTTGTAGACTGAAATGCACAACTCCAAGGCAAGATACAATGAACCCAATGAGATTCACTATCTTAGAGCAAGATACATGAAGATTTATAATTTACAACAAATATCAACGATACACTCTGTTGACTGAGGCATTAAAGCACATCTGATCTATCTTTCACACACTTTCGTACTTCTTTTGCATGATCTTCAATACATTCCTCACACAACCTCACTTTGCAACTGATTTGATCTTACATTTATATCCTCCACATCTTCACACAACATCAATTAGGTCGACCAGAAGAAAGATAAATAATAATCTCAACAAGTTAGCCACAAAAACATAGTGTGGTCCTATTTAGGAGATAGAGAGGACTAAAAATTAGGAACAAATTCACTAGGATTTGGGAGATATACGCTTTCCAAAAAAAATGGGCAAAAACCCTAATTCTACAATAAATCTTTCAATTCTACTCCAATTAATTTCAAATATGGACTATAGATGCTTTAATATGCTCTTCGAAAACCATTTAAAAATCAGAAAATAACTCACATACAACTTGAAACATATTATAAACATATTAGAATTATGAAGCAAAGAACAACACCCTATATATCTTAATAGAATAGGGTAGCTAAAAGGTTGAATATAAATTTATTATATCAAGCAAAAAGTGTGTTATGTAGCACTAGTTTAGGACAATAGTTTTGGGTTAAGGTAGTAAATACATGTTAAGTTAGAAGAATAAGTCATATTAGAGGACAAAACACCATATGAAATATGGATATATATCTAAAACCTTTTAATAAAATACATTTAATGGTATTTTATTGTAAGGAATTATTTCATGTGCTAAAGGGGCAATGATCTAAGTTGGAATGCAAAGAAAAAAAGTGTATTTTAATTGTATATGGTGAAAAAATTATAAGGATACAAGAGAGCTCTATAAGGTCTTAAAACAATAAAATTTATATATTCCAAGATTGTCACTTTCAAAGAGTTTAGAGTTGTATTCAAGGAGGAATAACCAAAGGAACAAGAGAGAAAAAGATGTTTTTTTAACATAAGATAAAACAGCAAAATGAATTTAAAGATGAACAATATAGTAGAAATATAGTGTGGATGAAGATTAGGTGAGCACACTTGACATAAACTTTGGAGAAGAATAGGGTGCAAATGTAGCAAGGAATTATTCACCAATAATAGGTTGGACTATAAGGCAACAAAAATATTTTGATAGATACAATCTACTTGATTTGTGTAGTGTTTCATTTCTAACATTTACTAATAGTGAACCAAGTTCTACACGAAGAAGGTCTCACTTATAAGGAGAAGAATTCTTGGAAGAATGTCATGGAAGAGGAGATGTTAGCATTGAAGCAATGCAAGACTTGAGACTTAGTATATTTTCTTAGAGGTACAGGTGTGTGTGTGTGAATAATGTGAATAAGCAATTAGAACCTATACAACATACCAATGAAACATTATATCAAGGAATTCAAATAACAAATCAAATTGAGACAAAAAAATCCCTCAATGGTGTCTCATTGTCCTCTATCTCCAAGGATTCTTTAAGTCATTTTTTCTCTTAGATTGTTTGTGCACATTCCAAATGACAACCTAAAGAATGAGATGTTGGAAATGCAAGAGATCTTTCCTACATGATTGATTAATAAACTAGTTGGAGATGATATGCATATATAATGATTGTTGCTGCTATGATATTGCTAATGTTATGCTATGATAATGATATGATGAAACTACTATAATTAAGATGTTGCTAATGAAAATGACATGATGAAATTATTTGATACTAAAATGCTCTCTAAAATGACAATGCTAACGAAAATGTTGTAGAATGCAATTACTTCAAATGCTTAGCTCAAGGATTAGAATTGGGATCCTTTTTGTTATAGAATGAAGGATTATTTATAGATTTTTCCAAGGCATAAGCTTATGTGGCAGGAACCAATAATCTAGATTTGATCTGGAGAATGGACGGTTGAAGATGAAGAGGTTAGAGAGAAAAGGGGAGTGTGTTCCCTTCATAAGAACAAACTGCCAAGTGTGAGGAGGAATAAAATGAAGAATGAGGCCAAGTCTCCCAAATTTGTTAGAGTTTGTTGAGGATAAATACAAAATTAAATATTAGAAATATTCAATTTCTTGAGACACATGATGAGGTGGAAGGTGGAAAAAGTTAGTAGAAATGTGTCCAAATTTGAATTTAAAATTCAAATTTAATAAGAGGTTAATTAAATAAAACAAACTAATTAAATTTGTTCATTTAATTAAGATAAGAAGAAAATGATTTAGAATAGGAAGAATTAGAGTTCAAAAGAACTATATAAATAAATTTTTCAATTTATTTATAAGTAGAAGAATTAAAGATTATTAATTAAATAACTTGTATTTAATTAATTCCTCTAGACCAAATTTGAGTGTATACATTTTGCCCCTCTTTGAAGTGATGTGTTTGCAACACACTGCTTCAAAGAAAAATTTGTTGATAGTGTTGATAAAAAAAAAATTGATGTACCCCAGACACTAATTTTCAAGTGATGTTGTGTGTATGCCCCCTCGGGAGATAAATCAGGAAATTTTAAATTTTTAGGATTTTTTTTGAATTTTTGTATTTTTTATGAGTTTATGAGGATTTTCAAAATTTTCAGGATGTCACGACGATTTATCTCCCGATAAAGAAGACTAACCCTACCAAGTGATTAATTGATGCCCTGTTTGAAAAAATAAAAACAATCCCACTTAATTACCCTCCAATTACCCCTTTAAAAGGTAAAAAAGGATCTCATTTGAATTCATTTGCATTCAAGTGATTGAGTTGATTGAGAAATTGAGAAAAAATGGTGATCCCATTCCAAACTCATCAATTCAAGTGAGTTGGACGACACAACTGCCCCGCCGCATATGGACCTCTGGTACGTACCCCAAGAAACCACTTTTTGAATTTTGAATTTATTTTTCATGCATTTTGATGTTTTGAAAGTTGTTTATAATGTTTTAGCACATAGAGATTTTTAGCGCATAGATGTTGCCAAGTAGTGCATTTGTTGTTTGTTTGAGCACATTTGGTATATTAGCACATTGATACCCTATTTCGGTGCATAGATGAATTTTTCTACTGCATTCATTGTTTCAGCACATAGATGCATTGTTTTTGTGCATTGACACCAGAATTAACGAAATGTTGATTTTCTCCTTGTTTTTGATGTTTCATAATCACGTCAACCGTTGATTTGATGTTGTTTGATAGGATCTAGTTGATGATTGAAATCATGATGGATGAGAGTCAATGATAGGATAGATGATGATTGACCTCATGATAGGTGAGATTCAATGATAGATTCTCTACGAGATTTGATCGAAATCTCACTAGAGCTGATTAGATTGGTTGATAGGATAATTGATAAAATGTTGATTTGCAATATGTCATGATTATAGAAGGATTTTATAGTTCTTCAGTCTCGGGAGCGCTTCCTGAAGACCTAGGACATGATTCCACATCTGGTGTAGGCGGATTTGGATGTGATTAGGCGATGTGGTCTATCTTCCTTGATTGATATGCCCCAATATAGGATACATGGGGGACTATTGACTGCATTAGCTGAGAGGTGGCATAACGACCACAACACTTTCCATCTGGCCACTGGTGAGATGACAGTTACTCCAGAGGATGTGTACTGTATATTGGGTATTCCCGTGGTTGGTGAGCTAGTCATATATGATCAGACAAAGCAGGGCGGTATTGAGGCACTAAGGAGGATCTTTGTTGATGATGGGATTAGTGGGTATGAGATCCCATGGCAGGAGATGGTCGATTCGTGTGATCCCTTACCATGTGTTCTAGTTGGATTTTTTGGAGGTTTCTTATGTCCTGACCATGGGTCAAAGGGACTATTTGTTGGCTGGGGCAAGATATTAGAGAGTATGATCACGCAAGGGATTCGATATGCATGGGTTTCCTGCATGTTAGCTCATTTGTATCATGATCTGCATCAAGTGATATATCTTGGAGCTATGAGTTGATCAACTAGGGTGACACTACTTCAGATTTGGGCTTAGGAGCATATATTTGTTACTCATCTTGTGGCAGATAGAGCTTGTCTAGTTGGTAGGCCCTATGTCTTTGGGTACACATGTCCGATTTTCCAGCACTGTAAGCTGGGAAAATCTGAGTATTAGCGACGTTTTCTTGATGATCTAGAGAATGTCACATTGAGACTTTAGACTTAGATTGTGAGTAGTGGCCTGAGGATGATATTGAGATACCATATGTTTTCACTTAGAGGTACCTAATTGGTCAGACACAGTTTGTTATCAAGAGATTCCTACTCATGAGGGTGCTTCGCCAATATGGCCAAGTTTAGGTTATGCCCCAGTGAGTTGCATTGTATGCTTAGAGAAGACAAGATATTCCAAAGTGGGGACTCACACTATCCTATGTTGTAGCTTGTGAGGGTTATTTTGGTTTGCAGCCATAGGTATGGGATTAGTGTCCAAAGATCGTAGATGCTTTGATGACAGATGAGTATGCTCAGTATTTCTTCACACATTCTTTCCCAAGGATATCTAGTCCAGATGAGCCAGCACTAACATTGGATGATGAGTAGGCACCGAGATAAAGGAGAGGTCGGGGAGATGGTGATGATGAGGAGGGAGATGGCGGGGATGATGGAGATGATGGAGATGATGGAGATGGAAGAGATGGGGGAGGCAGATAGATATTGGATCTCAGAGTACCCCAAAGGAGGAGATCTATGGTTCCCTCAAGATAGCAACAGTCAGGACCATCTCAAATTCATATTTGTGTGCCCTCCCGTCAGCAACAAGCATAGATAGATGCCTTACAGGTACAAGTGCAAGGTTTACAGGGATAGCTAGCGTGGATATCCATTATTTGAACTTTAAGAATTATGATTTCTTTTGACATATGATATATATTTATTATATATTAATATTTATTATGTATTAATATATATATAGTATATATTAATATATATTATATATATTAATATATTTAATATAATAAATAAATAATATATAGTATCTCATTCTATAAACCCTGTAGACACCCACTCACACCCTCTCTCCCACCCTCTCTCCCACCCTCTCTCACACCCACTCCCACCCACTCTTCCACCCTTTCCCACCCACTCCCTCCTACCCTCTCCCACCCTTTCTTCCACCCTCTTTCCCACTCTTCCACCCTCTCTCCTACCCTCTCCCACCCTCTCTCCCACTCTCTCCCTCTCTCCCACTCTCTCCCACCCTCTCTCCCACTCTCCAACTCTCTCCCACTCTCTCCCTCTCCCCCACTCTCCCTCTCTCCCTAAACCCTAAACAATATATCTGAAAGGGAGATGGAGGCTTCAAAGGGATATGATGTATTGAATATATTATATAATATATTTAATATATATACAATATATCTAGAATATAAATAATATATATTATAGTATATATTATATATAATATATACTATAATATATTTTATATATAATATATACTATAATATATTTTATAATAATATATTTAATATATAATATATAGTATATTTATATGTAATAAATTTTTAATTAAAAAAATGGATATCCATTCCAAATGGATATTTGTTATTAACTCCTTTGGATATTGATTCCCCGTGAAAAATCAATATGGTGTTGCATAACGGATATCTGATTTTAACGGATATCTATTTTTAGTGGATATTTGTTTTGTTCTCTCATTTTCAAACAGATACAATGTATTAAATATAATATATAATATATTTCATATATATTATATATTACATATTATATAATATATAATATATATTGTATAATTTATATAATAAAAGATATTATATAATATATTATATAATATAATATATATAATATATTATATAATATAATATATATAATATATTATATAATATATATATAATATAATATATTTCATATATTATATAATATAATATATTTCATATATTTCATATATATTATATATTACATATTATATAATATATATTATATATTGTATAATTTATATAATAAAATATATTATATAATATAATATATATAATATGTAGTACCCCTTCTTTTTGCTTATGTTCTCAGATAGTGTGTTTTTACTTTGATAGACCTTGATACTATGTTGTTTATTTTAAGTTATGACTCCAACATTATGAGGATTTTATATTGTGTTGATGATACACTTGATATTGTGATCATCCGATTATGTTCATGTGATGAAATTATGATAGTCACATGTGTGTGTGTTATGGATTATGTTGTTGTTGAGTTTCTACTAAGGTTATCATGATGAAATGGTTGTTTATAATATAATGATGCTTGTCAATCTTGGTGAAGAAGACAGTGTAGCACTACTCACTCATGAGTATTCTGCTATGCTGCGACTCTTCTTCACGGTGTGTTTGTTGATATATGATGATATGATTAACAATGTTCTTTGATGTAGCTTACAAGTACCAAGCATCATCTCCACCTGCTTGTCGGGTCTAAGCGTGCCCTAACCCAATGGAAATATGTGGTTTCAGAGATAGTGTCAGGTCCGTCATTAGCCTTCATTCTTCATTGAATGAGTATATGTTTGTCACCCATCGTTGTTGTTTTGTTGTTTGGTTTCGTCATGTCCTTGTTTTCATTATGAATGGAAATTGATTGATTAATTAGTTTAATGATTTATTTATTAGTCACTGATTTAATCGATAATGTTGAAATGTTATTCGAATTAATTGATGCATAGATAATTTGATAATTGAATTGTAATGTGTCTTTAAAGGGGTTTAATTAATTAAATTAATTAAATAATATGTTTATTTTAATATAATTTTTGGTTGTACATAAATGAATATTTATTTATTTATTTAATGTGCAAGTTTAAAATGTTTGAAAAAGAAGATATTAGTGAACAGTTGTTTCAACTAAGGATGTGAAAATATCTCAAAACTTGACATTAAGTCAAAGATGTTATCTTGAGTCTTTATTTAGTTGGAACTGAATGATCAATTGGAATTGCATGTTGACTTTGAGTTAAGTTTGGTAATTGTGAGTTAATTAGAAAAAAGGAAATTAAAAAGCTTTTATGTGGGTGAAAATCATATTCATTCATTGTTTTGAAAACACGGCATTTTTTTGGAAAAATCTTCTTGACAATATTTTGTTTTTTTTGGGAGAAGTTTTGGTTGCAATTTTCTGAATTCTTATGCTTCGAATCTTTGAATTCATCAAGTGGGAATAATAGGTTCTTCAATTTTCAATTTGTATTTTATTTTTAAACAAATGAAACTATTCCATTATTGTGTTTGAATGTTGATTGTTCTTGAAGAAAATTATTTTACCTACGAAAATCGTTTGATTTTCTTGAACCTGCAAAGAAACAATTAGAATGAGTTTTCAAAATTTAAAGAAAACGTAGCAAAATAATGATGAAAGAAAAATTAGAGGAAAACGATTATTTTCTACAATTTGTTATATTCCTGTAGATGCTCATTGAAACCTGTAGATCCTATGTGGTCTAAGAAACTCTTTTTCCTTTTTAGACCTATGCCTAGCTAATCAGATTGCAGACTTCCCTTGTTTCTTTACCTTTCATTTTGGAATAGATGGCATATTCTCCTTGATTTTGTTGCAACTACAGTATTTGAAACTGAAATATTGTCATGGATTAAATAACCTCATTTTCTCCATTAGCAAGCTATCCCAGCTACAACACTCAAGCATAAAAGGGAGTGAACATTTGAATATGCTCCCTGATTCCATTTGCTGCTTGTCACAGCGTGGATTTGGGCATTTTAGGAGGTTGTATTTAACACTTCTTACATTCACCATTTGGATGGTGGTTAACCTTACAAGAATTTCCCCAGTATTTTCTTAGTTTCTTCATTTCCTTGTCAATGATATTCTATTTGGAGTTCTCGGTGCTAGTCTCTTTAGTCACTCAGCCATTTTACTGAATATCTGATCAAAGTGTTGCCATGGAAACACCTGGCTCTTTCTCACTAATCTAGTTGTGTTGGGTTTTTTTTTAATCCAAATCCTTATTAAGCGCCTTTCAAACAGAGAATTTCGGAGGAATTTAATAATTGCTTCACTATTTTAGCTGTTTGTTTCATTGGCTAAATATAGTTATTATTTATTTTACACGATCTACGATTTGCATGCTTTGTTCTATATCAATTGTGTTGCCGCTTTGCGATGTAATTACTTCTCTAAGTTTCTATCTTTCTAAAAGTCCTCTTTGTATTGAGGCACTGTGTAATGTTTTGAATCATCCATCAATAGGCTTGTGAAAGTCATAGCATTCTGGTGTGGTTTTATTTTGTGTGCTTCCTATACCTTCTTCTTTTCCCATACATGTACTATGTGTGGCTCTCTCCCTGTATTTTCAAACCTTTTCATTTATCTACAATCAATTCACTCACAAGCTATTTTATTCAGCTCATTGTTGCATAATGATAAACGTATCTACGTTCGACCATGTACGCCCAATGATCAATTATATATATATATAATATATAATAAGAGTTACTAATGTGTAAGGTTGCACTGCCTCAGCCTTTAACTTGTGCACCTGCATGCACCAGCTTGAACACAAGCTTACATTGTTAAAGTGTTTTTCCTTTTGAGCACTTTATGGATTCAAAGATTATACAATAAACATAGTGTGTCTTGAGCTCTCCTAACAAGGTTAATCTTCCTTTTTCCCATCGCTCTACAACCAATATACTCACTATTTCTATATTTTGTTATCATGCAAGCTCTGCGTTTGGCCAGTATACTCATAATTATCTTGTTCCTTTGCTAACCCATCTTCTTTGGAAGGGAATATTGGAATTCTGAATTATTTCCATCTACTTTCATTATATTCTAATCCCAAACGCAATCCACAAGACAGTGGGGAAATAACTTCTCATATTTTCTATAACCGCCATCATCTTAACTTGGAGTTAGCTTGACTCGCGTGCCATCAATGAACAATGGCTATCCTGTGAATAGTGAATTGCATGTTACTAGTCATTTCCTGATTATCAGATCGTTGAGTTTCCTTGGAGATGCCTAATTCTCCTCCATTTAGTTCGGCCTTGGGTCTTGTTTCACTTCCTCGTTTTCACTATTGGTGTTACATGAGTTGCAACATTAATGTGTACTTTGGATCTATCTCCAGATGTATTACGGCCACTTTATCCTTATCAACCTCTGTGTCAACAGGAAACATTGAATAAATCTTTTTGACATTAGAAAAAAAAAATATTTGAAAACAAAAGAAAATTTGTTATGACGTAATATGATTATGCTGAGATAATATGCATTGATCGTGTCATCCTTAAATCTGAGTTCTATTTTGAATTCACTGAAATTATTTCAAGATCTATATTTACATGTTAGTGATCTTGGCTCTCTTAACACCCGTGAACCCTTAGTGAGTATTGTATTCATTTGCATGCATTAAAGGATCAGCCAATTCATTGTTTTTTTTTTTTAATAATTAAAAAGTTCAGTATCTTTGCATGACGAATCATTACTAGTCCCATGTTTGAAATATCTTTTCTTAGCTGACTTTTATATGTATGGAGCGTATACTATAATTAAAGATAATTGTAGATAATATTTTATACAAATGTTAATAGATTCTATGATTTATGCATTGATAATTGTATAAAGAGTTGAATTGTGCAATCTGATTTCAATTGTATTTGAGAATACATGTAAACAAATATATATATATATAGATTTGCTCTTATATGCTATTTAGCAAATATTAAGAATTTATATTATTCTTCATGAGGAATGATCATAGATGTATTTCGTTTATGATAGAATAAAAATAATAAGACATTTTATAATGTCAATAAATTATCTATTATGATTTTTAGTTCATGAAGTTTTGATGGATGAATATGATGAGTAGTAATGAACTTGTTATAATTTAAGAGTGTACTCTTATGTTTTTTGAGTTTTTAAATCTTCCAAAGGCTAGGGAATGAAATTTGAATAGTAAAATGTATAATGCTTGTATATTGTTGTTCAGTTGCAATGACTTGATTTAGGACTTAGCCATGCACAATATGTTTTCACATTTGAGGTATTTGCACATTTTATGGTCTTGTCATGATTGTGATGGGTATATTCATGATTTTGTCCTATGTGTGTGATGGCTATCCTATGTTGTTGTCAACAATGTTATGTATTTTGGTGCTTATGTATTCTTGAGACTTGTATGTTCTTTAAAGAATTGTTTGAGTTAATTAAGTTTCACAGTTCTTGTATGGGATTTGTTTAAGTCAGGTCATGCACGTTGTTTATGATACCTATGTGGTGAATGAGAGTATGATGTTTTATGTCATGGATAAAATGTGATCATACTCTATTTTGGTTTGTGCATGTTGGCTATCCTGTATGTTATGAGATCTTGTTTTTTCTTATAGGAAGAGTGGCTTTCGTTAGGGGTCAGAACCCTAAGAGGATACCAGGGTAACCTATCAAAAGTAGATAATCCAATGAAAAATTAATTTAATGTACACAGCCCGTTGGGCAATAATCATAATATAAATAAGATAATTTGAATGCCTTACCTAGTACCTTAATGCTTGTATAGATTAAGGGTAGATTGAGAAGGCCTGGAATGTCTTGGTCATTTATCTTGTCTTCCTAAAAGGTAATTCAACTCCACATGAGTTTGTCTAGGGGCCGGGAATTAGTAGAGACTGCTAGGGTAACTCTAGATGAGAGTTGGTAGTCTAGGAATATTTACCAAGGTAACCTAAAATAACTATGTGATGACACTCTTTCCTTAAGCATGTTTGAAGTCTTTTCTAAAGAGTTAACTATTGTATTGTGGTCATCTCTAGAAGCATATGTTGTGATTACTATGGTTTGATTTCATTATGTCATTATGTCATGATGTGATTTTCAGCCATGTGATGTTATGTTTTGCCTTTTTGTTTATTACTGTGTGGACTTGGCATTATCTCCTAGTACAGAGGGAGTGGAACTTCGGGTACCACACGGTTGGGAGGAAAACGTGTTATTTCCTCCATTGGGTCCCCTTTACGGATGTTGTTGTACTTGAATAATATTGTTTGTGTGACAAGTTCCTATTTCTACATTGTTCGTGAGAATGGACACTCAACGTACTCATAAACAAAGTAGACAAACGTGATATGTTCTTCATCCTTATTGTATTCACTCTTGTTATGAACGAGTGAACTTGGTGAATGTAATTATGATGTTACGAGATTTGTTATAATCTCTTTTGTTATAACTTGGATATTTATAACTTATTTATATTATGTTCTTAAATGGAATCTTTCGTTATGAACATGATGTATCCTTATATTCGATGACTTAATATTATGTCGTGATGTTCTTATTTGTAAATTTTAAGTAACGTCGTCTTGGAATCCTGAGAACATATGTGTATATGTACTTATGTTCTTAAGTTGTGATTGAATGACTTTTAAAAAAAAAAAATGGTTAATTTGTTACTTTATGCTTTATTTAAATTATGGATTCCCTGGCAAGGCCTTACATAATATATAATATATATAATATATATTATATGTTATATAATATATTATATAATATATATTTTTTATATATATATAATATATATTTTTATAATATATAATATATAAATATATTATATAATATATATTTATATAATATATATTATATATTATATTTACATATAATATTATTAAATATATTATATATTATATATTATATATTATATTTATACAATAAATTTATGATATAATAAGCGGATATTCGATTATTAACGGATATCTATTTTTTTTTATCCAATTAATTAAGCCACATGGGAATATAATATACTTTATAATATATATTATATTATTATATATTATATTTATACAATAAATTATGATATAATAAACGGATATTCGTTATTAACGGATATCTATTTTTTATCCAATTAATTGAAGCCACATGGGAATATAATATACTTTTACAAAACGGATATATGTTTGTAACTGATATCTGTTTCTTTGAGGACTTTATAACACAAATTCTTCCTCATTTTCATAAATCAGTGCTCATTTTGGCAATGCAGCAGCTGAGCAACAACCTCCAAGTATGTTGTTTTTGCATTTTTTCAAATTTTTTTCCTAATTAGTGATAAATTTAAGTTTTTTTTGCATTCTTTGTAGATTTTTTGATTTTTTTCATTTCTATTTAAAGTTACAAAAAAAAATTGAAACCCTAGTTAGTGAAAAACAAAAAAATGGAACCTTTATTACTAGAAAAAAAACATAAAATTGAACCTAGCATACTAAACAAACATAAAATTGAACTTTCATTACATCCTTTCTCCATTTTTTTAAACTGTTTTACATTCTTGTCTATTTTTCATTATTCTTTATCGCTTATTTTCATGTTTCTTAAATTCTTTCTTTGTTTCTTATTTTTAAATTAGTATTTCTTTGCTAAGCAATTTTTTTTATTAATTTTTTAATTGTTTTGACTCTCCTCAGCTCTCAAAATAGAAAGGATCATTGTTGGAAGTGCTCTAAATTTCCAATTCTTGGTGAATCTGGATTCATTGTTAGTACTAACTAGACAAAACTTGTCCCTGCAACCATAGGGAAATGGGAAAAGTGAATGGGTAATAATCTATGTGCTATGCAAGAGGCTATTATATTGAATCATATACAAATGATAGCCTCCCGCACAACCCATCGATTATTACCCATTAACTTTTCCCATTTCCCTATGGTTGCAGGGACAAGTTTTGTTTAACCATTACTAACTATGTATGCAGATTCACTTAGTATTGGCAATTTGGAGCATAACACTTCCACCTTTGTTGAATCAATTTGGAGCTTAACACTTCCACCTTTGTTGAATCAATTTGGAGCTTAACACTTCCACATTGCAGCGAGGTAAAAATTTAATGTATTTTTCAATGAGATTTCACATCACTTTAACAATTATTTGTTTTCCATTTGCATGCCTTAGATATAAATGAGCTTTACACATTTTTTCATTTGTATTCAATTAAGTCATTTATATTGAATGGTTTAAGGCGATTTTAAACATGTATCTTACATTTTTCAATTACAAATTTAATGCAGGTTCACTTATATCTAAATCATGGATCCATGCCCTCCAGCTCCAACCACTCCACCTCGAAACCCCCCACCTCCACCACCTACACCCAATGGTGATCCTTTTGAGAACAAGTCGATGTGAATGTTAGAACCATTCAGGATCAAGTTAATGCTATTCAAAACGGAGAATGTGTTCACCCATTATTGAGGCATTTTGCATCAAAAATGCAAATTGTTGTTGATGTGTGTAGGTCCATGGAAGTGGACTTAGACGAGCATCAATGATGGCTAGAGTAAAGGAGACAGTCCCAATCTAAAGAGGAAAACAAAAAGAAATGAAGAGATGTTGCAACTGAGATCCGCAAAACTTTATTAAGACAATGATCTTATATTTATAAAAAAATTGATCGTGGATGGATATTTTATAAAGAATTTTGTTGGATGGATATTTTATAAAAAATTTGGTTGGATGGATATTTTTAGTGTTGAATTTATGAATATTTAATAGTATAATGATGAGAAAAAAATTTAGTAATAAATATTTAGTGGATCAGAAGCAAAGCATACACAGGATGAATATTTGTTGACAACTACACATTCAAGTAGACTTGAATTTCATTTGACCAGGAGTATGGTGCAGGAGCACCTTTGCAATATCTTGAATCCATCATGTAAAATTTGATAGGTTGATTAAATGTTGGTGTTCCAACATTCTATTAGGGTCCTTCAAGCCATTTCTCATGTATTAGTGTCATGTTTTGCAAGAAAATGTGGAAAATGTAAAGTTATCAACAAATATTGACAAGATTGCACAATTATGTAAAAGTTTCATTAGGAAGTTGAAGGGACATTTAGGTTGTTAGGTCATTTAGAAGTAGTTAGAAGACTAAGAGTCAGTTGTTTTTCCTTTAAAAATGCTTTTGAATGCATTGTAACTTTGGGAATGATTGAAATGAGAATACAGAATAAAGGAAATCTTTCATTTTAAGCAATTTATATAGAAAATATGTGTTTTCAGACATATGTACGGATTATACGGATTGAAAAACATGCAAAATTGGTTGTAAGTGTTGTGGCCTCCAATCACCTTCCATAGGAATCTTGTTTCATGCATTTTGGTGTTCATTTGAATAAGATATCATCATTTCTCTCATAACAATTAGAGACCCTTACTAGGGTCAATAGTGAGTTAAGATAATTATGTTTCTCATTATTCTATTGGAAAAATCATCTGGTTCTTTGGTGACACTATTCTTTTGTGTATAAACTCACATATTCAAATGGTTTTGAGTCAAGGCTATAAGATTTAAGGTGTTGTGGATAGAAGTTTGACTGGTTTTTCTGAGTATTCAGCTTGTAACATATTTTTGGAGGGAACCTAATCTAAGGTTTGCAAGAATATACATGGGAATGATATTATGATGAATTTATTAGCTTGTACCTATCCATTTACACCTATTTGAAGTGTTGGGATAGTGAATTTGCATTGGGAGGTTGAATATCCAATAAACCATGTTTTTCATGAAGACCTAATGAGACCTAATACAGTCTGAGATAATAGTTTTTCAAGCATTTCTTTCCAAGAGACCTATATCTCATCTTGCACTATGTTTTGAAGAAGGAAAATGGGTAACCAAAAATATAATTTTCTTGGGTTTTCATGGTGTAATTTGTGAGAAAATCTCTGACAGGCCTATGGAAGACCTACTAGAGAGAGGGCGGAGTAATGAAGGAATCACACCTAAACTGTGTTCTTGGGGTTTGGAAAGAGTTCATACATGTTGAATTAAGCCTTTTAAATTTTTTCCACATGTTGAGGGATTTATATGTGTCTTTGATCTGTAAACTAGGACGTTAAAGTTATTTGAAAACTTAATCCAATATAGATTTATTCCCTGATCGCAACAGTAATGCGTGATTGTGTCTAAACCGTTGAAATTATTACAAGAAAGAACACTTAACTTCAACCAGATTCAAGAACATAAACTGAGAAACTTAAAGGAATCAAAACACAGAAAGAAATAATGAGACAAAGAAGAATTAGAGAGATCACACTTGATAACGGAGTTTGCTCAATTTGAGCTACATCTCCGGGTCCGCTTCTCAACGTTGGACCGCTTTATTAAGATTGCCAAGCACCTGAAAATGCCTTCTTACAATTCTCCAAGCTTCCAATAATCTCCTCACAATCTCACTCACACTTTACAATTTTTGGTGTATAAAAACACCTTGTAAATTCTCCTCCAAACACTCTCCAAAATTTTCTTACAAAGGCACAAAAATTCTCTCAAAAAACTTGAATTGAAAAATCAATCACCTACACCTCCTTTTATACATAAATTTGGCTATTGTGGCCAAAACCACCATAATTAATAAAACAACAAATTACTAACAAATACCCCTCGTTTACAACAAATAATAACAACCCTCTTAAAATCCATTTTTAATTTGTTTATGATGCCCATGCCATTTCTCCATTTACGGGCTATATTGGTTTGGTATTTGTTTTTATTCATTAGTTGTCTTTTATTTTTATGAGATTTTGTTTTAATCCCACAAAATCCGATCCCACCAAATCCTCTTGGGATCCCACAAAATCCGATGGATTTTTGTGAGATAAAATAAGCCTCCACACTTTATTTTCAAAAATAAAACATGGTACGTGATTTTTTTGTGAGATTTTTGCCACATCACCTATAATTCCCATGTCACCATCCAGTCAACTACCATGTCACATGCTGACATCATCATTTTTGACTAAAACTTTGACTGGTTCTATTTTGCTCATACGGACTCCGTTTTTGAAACCGAAGATAGTTCTGGAATTAGCACAACGAGCACTACGACTTGGTGTAAATTTTACTTGGATTTGAGACAATCAAATTTTCACCTTTTTGGACACCTGATTCGCTTGTTTGACCAAACCTTTGACCAAGCATAACTTCTGCATACAGACTCCTTTTGAGCCCGTTCAAGTTGCATCAGGATCGTGTCGGTGAACTCTATGCATCGGTGTTGGTTTTGTGAGATTATGAGACTATGAAATTTTGAGGTCTTTTGGATCCACCTGGATGGAGTCTTGGGATCAAAGTTTGGTGCTTGGTGGCTTGTAGATGCCATAGATGTACATTAGGACAGTCATAAAGAGTTAATGGTAAAATGAAAGGGAAGACATTGTGAAGTATTTGATATTGTTAAATTCTGACTCAAATGAAGGTGACTTATGCATTAGTTTGATTTGGTTATTCCTATGAAGACAAAAGTTAATATTTGTAGCAAAAGTGCCATGGTATGTATTTAAGGACAATAGTGAAAGAATCTAATCTTTGTTGATGTTTGAGGGAAATATAGTTGAATAAGTGTGTCAAAGGAAGATGAGTTAAAGATGTTTTGAGTTAGTCAATCAAGATTGTTGAAGGTGTTATTTTCTTCCTCTATACTTGCATTAGATGGATATTTTATAAAAAATTTGGTTGGATGGATATTTTTAGTGTTGAATTTATGAATATTTAATAGTATAATGATGAGACAAAAAATTAGTAATAAATATTAAATAATCTATTAATTTAGTGTTTGTTAATGTATATAGTGTGTATATATAGTGTTTATTCATGCATCATGGTTGACTAATGACTTATTTATTGATCATAATCATTGTATAGATTTCACATGAACAATCTAATTAACATGTATCTTGATGTCTTTTAAGGATTTTGTTTGAAAGTTACATAATGTTCTTGTTTATGTACCATGATTGGAAGATAATGATTCTTATTCATGATGATTTTATGGTCTTTTACATGAATGATCTAATGAAATTTTATTAAACTTGAAGGTTTTAATGGCATGAATGTTGAA
>VDFB02160862.1:0-15785 GCA_007258455.2 Sequoia sempervirens | reverse complement strand
TCAAGTTTCTACAACTTTGAATAGAGCCTTTTTAGGTTACAAACAACCCTTCATGTCTAAAAATTGTGGAGCAGAGTTGCCACCTCTTCAACAAGGGGAAAACCTTTGAAGCAAGGATATCTTTATCTGATTTCTTCTAGCAGAGTCACCATAGGGCCATACAAACCACCTTTCAGATTTGAAACTTCTTTATTACATGAACTGGACATTCATTTTTTGTCTTGACTCTTTATAATGGTCTTTAACATATGTGTATCAATGATACAAAAGTTTTCCCTAGCAGAGTTGCCATTCTGTTGGTTTTTTTTAGAACCAAAGTTAATCTGAGTCCTAACCTATGGGTTTGGCATGACCCAATTATCAGCTAGGGTGAGGATTGGCCAACAATTAAGTAGAGTAACTACTACTGTAATTCATCTCTTCGGGCTCTATTAAACCCAAGGAGGGTAATCCCTTATATATTCATAATGTTTCACACTTGGCTAAGAGTATTTCTTCACACAGATGCACAGTTTCCTGAAATTACTCTATCAAAATCTTGGAAAACCTCAAATAGAAGCATTATTTATTCTCAAGAAATGCTCCTTCATACTTAGGGTTGGGATATGGTAGTTTAAAGTATGTTAAATAATTCTTCATCTTAAGTCCTAGGCTCAATTCATTACTAGTTCAACAAATCATAAGATAAACTAACTAGATAATTGTTGCCTCATCTAAGGCACAAAAAGAATTATAACTAGTGATGAACCCGTAATACAATCCTAAATGAAATACATAAATTAATGGACTATTAGAATGTTACTTTGTAACATCTAACTCACTATGTTTTTAGAATAACACTTCTTTAATAAATTCTATATATTTTCCTCACAAACCAATGAATTTATTTCACTATTTAATCAATTCTTTGAATTGAAGCATAAAACAAATTCATTCAATTTGTTCAAGTGAGAGGACAAATGAAGTTGTTATTAACAATATTTATTCACAACTTGAGAGAAAACACAGAGGAGAGTAAAATTCTTAAAATCTAATATTCATCTTCATTTCTAATATTTCCTTGTAAAACATATTCAATATTTCTACATAGTATAATTTTCATCTTAGAATTGCTTCCAATATATTTACCCAAATACCTATTACAATTCTATTTTTCTACTTGAGTTGAGTATCTATTGTGACCCTATTATGGACTCAAAAATATGTACTCTCTATTTTCAGCAATGAAGTCCCCTTTAGATAACAGGGGAGCAACAAGCACCTGGTTGAATTACAATTTCAACTTCAATTTCGAGTCCATTTCAAAAACCTAATTTCAACTAACATATCAAAGGACTCCCCAAGTGGTTTCATACGTAATTACTTCAAAATAGGAGAAGCAAAAAACAAGTGAAAAATATTAGTCGTCACTGTCATAGCACTTGTTGTTTGGAACAAAAAGGATTTGGTTCATTTTATCTAAAAATTCTCCACATCAGCAAAGGAAAGGAAAAGACAAACCATGGACATGTATAAACTGATACCTCCTATGCAATGACCATGGTGTCATTGAAAACTAACATAGAAAATGACACTTATTTAGAGTCATCGGCATCAGAAAATTCCCAACCACTTCTAGTTCTTGTAGCAATTGGAGGTACTATAAGTATGTCATCATCAGAACTATCATAAGGCACTAGGGAATGGAGATGCTGGCGATAATCTGAGTCCATTTCAGCTTCGGCCTCTGAAGAAATTTTTGTTAGCACAATAAGAAATTTTTGCTTCTCTTGATTAGTCTGGTAGCTCTTTCCCTTCTTCTTGGCCTTCTTCTCTGGTGACGCTAGTTCCTTGCCTTTGGGCTCAATTGCTTCCCCTGGGAGGGTATTATTTCTTAAGCGGTAAGTACTTTTGCACAATTTTCTTCTTTTTATGGCCCTTGGCCCTCATTTTTCCCCTTGCAATTTCAAGGGAAACAATGGTTTCTTACTCAGTTTCCTTCCCATGGCATTTGGACATGCTTAATAAACTAGACCTCCTTGCTGGTCTGGTTTCCTTACCAATTTTTTCCATCACTTCAGAGTTTATGGAATGATAATTAAGTATTTCAATTCAAAAACCACAAAAAGAGTACCCCAATCCCAGTGATAACACTCAATTCTAGTAGCAAAATTCCTAAGTAGACTAGAGAACTAAAATTCATGCCAACCTGACTAGGACAAGAAAATTATACTACCAACAACCCCTCACAATCTATAGTCTTAAAAGACAGTGAGAATAATCACTGATCAACTTGCAATAAATAGAGATCTTGAGCATGCAGAAGTAATGATGCAGAACTCCTTGCGCGAGTGAACTGGTAGCATATCAATTTTTCTTTGAATCTAGACTGTTCATCTAAGAGCAATTAAGATTTCATCTAAGGTGGCCATGAGCATCATTTTTTGACTATTATCAACTTGATTCTTGAAAACAATGATCCTCTCTCAAATATTGACATGTTATTCCTTAACCCTGACTTAATCATACATGTCCTGACAATTTGGCATGTATCACCAACTCAATCCTTGCTCTTGATTTATATCAGTGAAGTATATAAGGCCAGTTTGGAGAGAAAATTTCCTTGCACTCCATCTCACTTCTTTTGTTATTCTTCCCTAATCCTAAGGTGCTTATTAGCGATGAAATTACTCATGTAAGGAATTCCTACCCATTAGATCATCTTGCTATTAACATTTCATTGATGGTCATCTAGTTCTTTGTTTGATCTTTTTCTTTCTTTGTGTGAGAACCCCCTAACACTGCTACATTGTTGGACTTTCATTTATGACTATCACCTATCGTTGATTTAATTCGTCTATACTTGGCTCTATCAACTATAAAAATATTTATGCGATGGCCCTTATGCCTTGATTTAATGGCCCGACTCTTGGTCACATCTATCTCTTCATCACACACTCACCAATTCTCACCTTCTCCCAAAGATCATAACAGTGATGGGAGACATCATGAATGATTAGATCTTAGATATGTGCACCTGCATAGAACAAAAGGTGCCAAAGATATGGCCCACAATATTATATCAAAATTAGCAAAAAGAAAAAACCCCTTTAGGAAGCATTGATTGCATGTCACTGATTTAGATCTTAGGCTCAAAAATAGATCTGTGATGAGTGATAAGGCCTTCGTTCTTTGCTGATGCTCCTCATATATTTTGCAAGTAATCAACTATGAATGGTTGACATTATTTATAGGGTTCATCGTACATCACTAATGTGAAATAACCTTTTACAACAGCTTCGCGATCATATGGTGTGACATCATATCACTCATCGCTATTTCAAATATTCTTTTTAAGGTCCATCCGTGATGCACAATAAGAATTAGAACCTCACTTATTGCTATTACAAAGTTGAAGGATCGAATGTCATTAGTGATGACCAATATCAAAAGAAAATATTGTTTATCTCTCTTCGTAGTTACATAATGTACAATTATGAGTAAATTAGTGATGGGTGATATAGGTACAAGGGCCATAGGGACTTAAGTGAAAACTTTATGCACATGCATACAAGTTGTTTCTAAAAAGGAGGCACTTCCCTAGAGTGACACAAGACTGGTAAGATCACAACTAATGAATCATGTAGACGAAAGGACGTAATGATCAATCGACTATATCTGTAACCTATTAAAAGGATGATTCAGACCTTCCTAGGAGAGAAACCAGTCATAGGATAACAATCACATGATGATGCAAATAGGAGAATTTCTTCCCTCTCCCAAACTGACAATAGATACTTTATAGTCAGTAGAAAAAATAGAACACTAAGCAACAAAAATAAAACCCCAAACCTGATATAAGAACCCTATAGGGGATGTGACAAAGATTTTTTGGGTTAAAACTCAAGGGTTTTCACATGAGCAAAAAAAAATTTACAATTTTTTTGAAAGTTCCATCAAACTATACTGGGTTCAACCTTTGTTGTAGGGGTTGTGGAGGTTTTTTACAAAGGTAGTTCTTGTAGATCTCGTTAGGCTAGATCATTCTACCTCCCTTAGTTCTCCTTTAGCCCTGCCTAGGGCAATCTCCTCATCAGTAAATCAAGGTTCCTTAAGATTTTTCTCCACATTCTTCCCAATTTTAGGCCTTTGTCACTCCATATGAATCTCCATAGACTTTTCAGCATATGTCCCAATTTTGGGTTCATTGGGGTCCTTTGTATTCTTCAACAACAATTGCACATATCCTTTAGCTTTGTCTTATGTTACCTCATATCCTAGAGGCTGAATCTAGATGGTTCGAGGTTCTATAGCCTCAATCATACATTCATTAGATGAAACATGAAATATAATTTCATCTTTATACATCTCAACAATTTTGCTTGGAATCCTTTCCCTTTCTTTCATGTTTCTTTTGAATACAACAAAAAATATTGTTAGAGCATCATCTTGATCATTCATATTACCCAGACTATGCAAATAATCAAAAAATTGATGTCATAGAGGTCTGGATGAGTCCCAATTTACTTCACCATTCCTTTTCGGAACCCTCTTCATAAAATAAAACAACAGACATACAATCAATGAACCAAACTTGAAAGCATACTTCTTTTTTTTCTTCAACATCAGTTTCTCAAGTAGCTATAACCAAATAAGCTCACAAAGATCATAATCAGTACCATTTATGACAATATCAAAACTAGTATAGATTGATGTAGCCAAAACAAAGTTCTCTTTGTTTGTGAAGTATATTTTGTGATTGATCATATCTACATACTTCACAATAGGATTAGTGATGGCTTTCATCATTAAATCTCTCTTTTCATAAGTGGATCCTATAAGTTCCATTACAACCTCATTCTTCACAAATTTTGACACGACTACTGTACCTTTATCCCATATCCCAGTAACAACACTAATCACTTCCTTATTTATGAAGTGTGACTAGTCGGTCCACAAGAATTTATCATGTATTCTACTTAGGACCATTTCACAAATTTGTCATTATAGCTGAAGTTGGTAAAGTTATTCTATCTATCCAGCCTTTTCTCAACCACATTTGAGTGTTTACGTTTTACCAAGAAATCATCACCAATAAGCTCTTTTTCCCAAATTTCAATCAACTTTTTATGGTTGAATTCCTCAAACTTTACATGAATATACATCCTTGTTTCCTCAGTCAACATTACTCCATGTGGAATTGTCAAAAATGCACTCATGAGGTCATCTTTGAAATCCTTAGGAAAATATTTTATGTTAGAGGGCCTCGGCCTCTCTAAGACTTTCACAACCATAGGAGTTGCCATTTTTATGATTTGAACTTAAACAACTTACCTAACATAAAACACAACTGCTCAGAAGATGAAAATACCTTTTTCTATATGAATGAGTCACAACTAGGGTTTCCATAGCTCAAATTCCAATTCCCTTCAAGAATCCTCTAGAAGCTCTTCAACTTCTTCAAATGAAAAAATGATCAAAATACCTTAAACATTTCCTTTATAAAATGATGATTTTCCCTAATTTGTATCAAATACGGTAGATTCCAAAAAGATGCAAAGAAATCTTCTCTTTTACACAGACAAACCCTAATTTGTTTTGCAAAAGATCATCCCTTCATATTTCCTACCAGTTCTTCTTCCAGAACCTTTAAAAACTTGATCTTCACTTTTCATCCTTTTGATAGCCTCTGACATGCCATTTGACCAGAGGGTTCTTATATTTTTCTGATAATGCTCCCTCTTTGATCTTGCTAGGTCTAATTACCGAATAAATCATCTGTACCAAATGAGGACACAGACTCATCAGTAGTTGTTGGTTCTTCTTTCTTCCTCCAAATCTTATTCATCTCTTACTTAATCTCATCTTTGTCAAGTTTCTTTATAGATTCATCCTTTTCTGTCAAATTAGTTTCCTTACTTTTCTTACTTTTGCAAAGCCTTCAAACATGCCCTGGTTTTGTTGCAATTATGGTAGACAATAGTTCTTTGAGTAGATTGAATTCCACTAACTCTTGTTCTGCATTGATTAGCTTTATGCCAATACTTGTTGCAAGTATATCAATAGTGATTAAAGGATTGATTCATTCCTCTTGCATGAAATCAATTCATCATAAAGGTTCTACATTCACTTTCTAGATGTCCAATTCTTTTGCATGCAAAATATTGACTAGTTAAAGGAGCATGGAACTGATTCATTCTACTCCTAAATTGTGTTGCCTTGTGACCAAATTTTTTTCATGAAAAAAAGGTTCCATTAAAAGAAGGATACCTTTTTGCATTAGGTTGTCTAACCAGAGGTCTCCTAACAAAGTTCCTTGAATTATCTTTCTACTTTCCTTTATTCTGAGTCTTCT
Source organism: Sequoia sempervirens (assembly GCA_007258455.2). NCBI lineage: Eukaryota > Viridiplantae > Streptophyta > Pinopsida > Cupressales > Cupressaceae > Sequoia > Sequoia sempervirens. The sequence continues at coordinate 9,451 of VDFB02160862.1, read as the reverse complement.
GATTGTTCACAATCTTAGAACTTTCACTGGTATAATTTCCCAGACCACCTTTGTCTTTATTCATTTTTTGTCTTACAATCAATTCATCAATCCTTTTTGAGCTAGATTTGAAATTTTTTTAGTAAAGTTTTGCATTCTCTAAATCTACTTTTAGGTTCTTTACTTCTTGTTCAAGCTTGGTGTATTCTTTAGATTTGCTTTGTACCAACTTGTTCAAACATTCTTCAATTATTTTCTTCTGCTCTACTTGTAATTTCAAACTAGAAATATCTTCATTAGCCTTCTTCAACTAATCAATTACTTCCTTGTTCTTGTCTCTCAATTTTTTCAATTGCTCCTTTAATTTATAGACATATTCATTTGCATCTTCAGGGTTTTCTTTCAAATCTATATTTTCTCTTTCAACTTTTTCAAGATCCTCAAGTGTAGTCTTAAGCTCTCCTTTATTATCTGATTCTCACATCTTCAAGATCTCCCTCAAGTTGTTAGGCCTTTCTTGAGGAACCAAGGTCTAATACCAATTGTTAAATGTCCAAGATAATAAGAGGGGGGTTAAATCAACATCTTAAATTTTTTGATCAGATACCATCCAATTATTCCAATGCATACAATAGCAAAGATAAGTAGAATCATTAACAGAGCATGAAATCACAAAACAAATGAACACTTGGATTTTTATGTGGAAAGCTCAAAATGGGAAAAACCATGTTGAGTGTTAGCTCACAATATAGTGTAACCAGTTATAAGATATTACAAAAATGGTGGCTCACTACCAGGGCTCACTATCCAGAAACAAAGACTCGCTGCCTACCAAATTAAAATGATAGAAAATGGCTTACAACCAAAAAATGAATAGATGGAGTACACCTAGTGAGTTAATATTGAGTTTTGATGTAGCTCAGTAAGCTGACTTTAGACACTTCATCATATTCACTCTTCTTTATGTTTGCATTCACACCACAACAAAATTCACTCCATTAAACTTCAAAGATTATCCTATATATATCTGATCTCTTCACAAGCATCAAGTAGCTCGGCCTAATTAGATGCATCTCTTATTTACAAAAAATACCAACTATTGGCTTCAACCTTTCCTAAAATCTTTTGAAAAGATACATCCAACACACTTCATCAAGTTGACATAGACCTAAAATAGGTCACACATATATCCACATAACAAAAATATTTCATCATTACATAATACATCCATTAGGTCAGCCGGGGATAGAGCTATCAACATAATTGCAAACACCAATGTAATGCCAATACACCATATAAGCATCTATATACGTGAGATCTTGAATGTACATGCTTCTGACATCTACAAATCATTTTTCAAAACTTCTAGCAATGACAATTACCAACAACCAAGTGTAGACCAAAATATCAAAGAATGTAAGAAAAATACCAGTTCAAATACTGGACTAGAATACCAAAACAAATTTATTCTTGATCTTGCAGTTTCAACTCATATATCATGATGATATCAATGACAACACAAAGTAACAAAATGAGATGTTCTTTATTTTTCCAACACTCCCCACCCTACAAATAATACCATCAATGGGTAGCTCAACAATTATAGGGGTGAAAGAGGAAATAATAGGAATGGGTACTTCAGAAGGATAAGGAGACAAAATACCTCCTTAGCAATAGTAGGGAGAAGAAATCCATTTTTAAGGCCTAAAAATAAAGCATTATCATGATTTTTCTCCATAGAACTCATAGTTGAACTCCTTTGTGCCTCTAGACAATCTTCAAGAAGGATATAAAGGAGAACCTCATCCTCCTCAATGGACCCATCAAAAAACCAATCCTTAGGAAAATTAAAACTCTTCCTCTTTCTAACCATGAGCCCACAAGTCAACCCTAGAAGAGATAGGGATATCCTCATTATCAAACACAGAGGCAACCACATCTAAATCATCTTCATCAACATCACCGTCGTCATCTCCACTATAAAAGGAAGAACAGGTAGTGACATGGGATTTATCAAAGAAGAGAACACATGAAAACTAGGAATCATGATTAAAGAAAAAGTGGGGAGATGAAAAAATGCAAAAGAAAGGATGAGCATCAACAAAAGAGGGGGAAAATAGTTACAAAATAAGGGAAAGAGAGTGCAAAGGAGAGTCCAACCGAGACGAAAAGGCGAGGGTAATGCCAAATAGAGAAGAAGCTAAAAAAATGATCAATAGACTGGGGAGGATGCTATAGAAGAAGCCACCACAGGAAACTCCATCCCTGGATTTTTTGGTAGTATTAGGAGCATTGGTAATATCCCATTTAATTCTCCCTTCCCTGGCAATCAGGCTATCAAAAGGAGAACAAACCACAGTATCAACCTTGTCCTCCCTGAAGGGAAAGCCACCACAATAGTTAGGAGCTAAGAGGATAGGGCACAAGGCCAAGGCAAGCAAGATCAAAAATTAAAAGCTTGGACCAAGGGGGGTGAGCAGAGCGGAGCTGGTAAGAGGATATTCAAATTAATTATTATAATTATTAATTAAACCATTTTGATATATTTAATTAATATTGTAAGAATAACTAAACTAATTAACTAAATAAATATTCTTTATTTAGTTAATATTATAATTAGATATGTAAGATAGATTTTAAATTATGATAGAAAAAATATAGGTATGTATTTTAGGTGTCTACAATATACCTACATGCTTACATTTTATTTTCTTTTATTTAATATTTTTTCCTATTATAACAATTGTCTAGGGGAGGGTTATCCTAGAACTCAGATTTCTATATTTAGATATGAAAATATACATAATAGGAGAGAATACATAATCTTATCATTTGAGGGTCCATTAATTCATATAGATGCCATAAAATATCCTAGTATTTTTAAATATTCATTTTACATGTATATTCTTGTGAGTTCTACATAATTTGTGATATATGACCATCTTAGGACTCATATGTCAATAAAAGTGAAGATAAAGTACAATAGAAAAATTGTGTAGCCTTCTAACTTTTCAATCAATTTTATGTTTTTATAGACATTCTTTAATACATATACATAGTAAAAAAATACATGGTATTACACATTTTGGGCACATTCCACTAGCTTCTTTACTCATTACACATACACATATCCCTTCATATTTATTTCAACAATATCAATTTATAGATAATTTTATCCATTCATCTTATTTACATGCTTATGATGCATATTTATGGGCTTGCACCCAATTAGTGATGTGCAACCTGTATTTAGTTTTTATTATACTATATAAAAAGTCCACAAATGCAGGGGTTATCTTGTAGTTATATAATTTTCCTTTGAAATTGAAAATTTAAAAGAATATATTTGATTTTTGAGCTACATCACCCTTCTACTTTGATCCAATTAAATACACTTTTAGGCATGATTTGTTGGCATCAGAGAGTATTGAAAGACATTCAAAGGATTCATTCTAATGATCGAGTTAAATTATAATACAACCATTTTATAGAGAAATGAAATTTGACACATTTTGATTTGAAGCAATAATAAAAAATGAAAAAGTATATTTTGGATGCTTGCCCATATATTTAACTTAAGTTAATATGAAAAATGCTTTTTTTTTTTTACATGTCACCCTTCTACTTTGATCCAATTAAATACACTTTTAGGCATGATTTGTTGGCATCAGAGAGTATTGAAAGAAATTCAAAGGATTCATTCTAATGATTGGGTTAAATTATAATACAACCATTTTATAGAGAAATCAAATTTGACACATTTTGATTTGAAGCAATAATAAAAAATGAAAAAATGTATTTCAGATGCTTGCCCATATAATTAAACTAAGTTAATATGAAAAATGCTTTCTTTTTTTTTACATGTCACCCTTCTACTTTGATCCAATTAAATACACTTTTAGGCATGATTTGTTGGCATGAGAGAGTATTGAAAGACATTCAAAGGATTCATTCTAATGATCGATTTAAATTATAGTACAATCATTTTATAGAGCAATCAAATTTGACACATTTTGATTTGAAGCAATAATAAAAAATGAAAAAATGTATTTTAGATGCTTGCCCATATAATTAACTTAAGTTAATATGAAAAATGCTTTTTTTTTTACATGTCACCCTTCTACTTTGATCTAATTAAATACACTTTTAGGCATGATTTGTTGGCATCAAAGAGTATTGAAAGACATTCAAAGGATTCATTCTAATGATCGAGTTAAATTATAATAAAATCATTTTATAGAGCAATCAAATTTGACACATTTTAATTTGAAGCAATAATAAAAAAATGAAAAAATGTATTTTAGATGCTTGCACATATAATTAACTTAAGTTAATATGAAAAATGCTTCTTCTTTTTTTACATATTTCTGTTGCTTACCCATATAATTTTTAGGTCACCAATTTCTGTACAAAATATAATTATTTATTTCCATCCATTACCCTACCTACTTTTCAGTCATTTAATTACCCTTCTAGAAGTTCCATTAGGGCATGGGTATTAGGGCATTCACCTATTTATTCTCTCTACCCATGCCCTTTTTCTCCAATCCCTTCTTATCTATCCGGCCTAGAAGGTGCAGGTTTGTGAGCTAGGTTTGTGTTGTAGGGTTTCTACAGTGAAAAGATCTCAATGGATCGAGGGAAGTCTGCAGGTCAGTAAATAACTCTTTGGGTTCTGAGTTTTTATGCCCCTTTTCTTGCATTACAATGATAGTCTTTCATTTTCTCTTTGTAGTGCCCAGGTTGATTCTTCCATTGACTGAAGAGGAGAGCGCAAGGCGTAGGGTAATACTTAAATATTTTCCTGTCATGAAGAGCACAAGGAGGGTATGTACGCGCAGAAACCGGAACCAGAAAACCGTGAGAAGGCCGCTCTATAATGAAGGCTGACTCAGGATCAATAGAGGAAACTTCAGGAGACACAATGATCCCGATCTCAGAGGACTCACCAAGGCATTTGAAACTAATGAGGAATTTCACACAGATTGTTCTGATGAAGCATAATCCACGAGATGAAAGTTCAATCAAGGCAGTGATAGCAAAATCTAATGTTGTCATCGATCTTATTGGGCGAGAATATGAGATACACAATTTCAGATGTCAATGGAGTAATTTCTGAGCATCTTGCAAAGATAGCTAAAGAGCATCTCCATCATCACCATCTCGAATGCTATGAACAAAAACGACATCAGACATAAGTTTCATCCAGCATGCTGGCGCGAACAATAAAGAGTAATATCATCTCTATCATTAATGACTCTCTTATTTGAGAAGTTTCGAAGTTCTTACATATCTTTCCACTAGGGCGAAATGCCAATCATCTGTTGTTGTTCAACCTCAAAGCATAATGCAGTCGTGATGCGATCTCGCGGACAACACCATTGTAATGGATTTGAAAGGAAATAATTTCATGACAAGGAAACATCGATTTTCCAGACCAGTGTTTTTCTTCATGTCATTTCACTCCATTGCGTTGAAGACTAGTGATATTCAATCTATTAGACAAACGCAAGAAAGAACAGTCGCCAGCCACAAGTATGTGATTCTCTTACAGATCTAGTTTTATATATTATTACAGAAAATTATATTTAATAAAATGTCATGCCATATAACTTGGAAACGGGTTAAATAATGGTGGTTAAAAAGATTGTTTTTTTTTTCTGTGGAATTAGGTTTTATATACATAATATATAGATATATATAATCTGTATGTTAACTCTTATCTTACGATAAATCAGTGAATATAGTGTAGAAGATTGAACGAAAAACATACACAAATCCAAATCGTAGGCCCAGGTTAGGGTAATCAGTTTCAAAAGAAGATCCTGTGGCTTTAAATTTTATTCAAAATATAATTTGTTTAGATTTATTTTTTCTAAATTATTTCGTTGATATAGAAATATATTTTGCAGCTCCCAAAAGCCCTGCACAATCAAACAAGTTGGAGGACAAGATTTCTGTAGAGGTAAGTAATATAATTTCTTTCAACAATTTTTCTTATTTAATAAGAAAATCATTGCATTATGAAACCTATCTATATTACTCATAACTTTATCAATTCATGTCCAGGAGCAAGAAGAAGTAGTGAAGAGAACCCTGGAATTATTTCCTCTGCATCCTGACAGAGGAGGTTTATTGTAGACCAGGAGACAATACTCATCCTTTGTACTAGGTTTTTATGAGAAGAGAACAATAATATTATCTGTAGTTGCAAGATTAGCCTTTGTAAATGCGCAGCTACTGCTATTCATATTTATACATATACATATACATATTATTATTTTCTTTAATATACATTTTATATTCATATTTATTTTTTCATAATATTTCATTTTATTATATCATTGATTGGTGGGCTTTGTTTTTTTATTTTTTTTTATCTTACATTTTCTTTAGCATTTCTTACTATCTTTGTTTGTCTTTCTCCCATATCTCAATTACTTTTTGTTTTTTATCACATTTATATATGCATCTACTTATGTTATTTATCTTTATACATATATGTTGTTTACTTTCACTCTTACACACACACACATATATGTAATTTTCATAAGTTCTTTTTCTATCATTGGTAATTGGAATTTATTTTTAACACTTGCTTCTTTTATTTCCTTAGTCTTTGTTTCATAAATTTCTTCTTGTCTCTAGAATGTGTAGAATATTAAGTTGATCTTGAACGGATTTTTGACTTTCTTGTTTTAGTTTATTTTTTCTTTCTCCCTTCTTGCATTGTATAGAATTTTATTTTATTTCAATTTCCTTTTCTTTCCCACCCTATATTTATCCTGTCTTGGTCTGCAATCTTTCATTCTATTCTCACAGCTCTTTCATCCTGATGATGAATCACAGAGTGTGATTCGAAACGTTGATGCAAAAAAGCAACACACAGTCAAATCCAGAAAAAATCTCTCTCAGTTTTATTGTTACCGGATTTGATTTCTCCTGCCTTGAATATATTTTGCTGGGAATTTGTAGCTATTTTGGATGTCAGAAGCGTTTGACTACGTTCCGAGATCTGTGTTACCATCTGATAAACGAAAGGGAACAAATGGTTATCTTTCAAGGAAGTGGCAAATTGCATTTTAAATATAATATATTAAATAATTAATATTTAATTAATAAATTTATGCGAAAAATATTATTTAATTATATATAGAATATTATTTATTCTAATAGAGAAAATTAGATATTAGAATTTAAATTATGGTTTCAGAATAGATAAAAGTAAAGTTCAATTTTAATAATAATTTTTGTTTTAAATAATGGTAAATGATGAACTCCAATTTTTCACCTTCTCCAATTTAAATGTAACTGATTATTAATACCTCACACAGCATTCCAAAAAAAAGGGGTTAATTTCTTAATTCCCATTAAATAAACATTTGCGGTGCACCCTATTGGGTGATTGTTGGCAAGCATGGGACTGCTAGTTTATTTCCATCCATTACCCTAGTTAACTTTTCAGTCATTTAATAACCCTCGTAGAAGTTCCATTTGCACATTCACCTATTTATTCTCTCTGCCCATGCCCATTTTATTGAATGCATTCTTATCCATCGTATAGAAGGTGCGGGTTTGTGAGCTAGGGCTCCATAGTTTAAAGTTCTCTGTCATTTTCTCGCTGTAGTGCCAGGCTAAGTCTTCCTTTGAGTGTAGAGGAGACCGCAAACATGGGATGGGGGCCTTCCAGATGGAGGCCAACATCAGAACAAAAGCATATATTAGAGTGCATGTGGGCCAGTGGAACGAAGAAACCTTCTTAGAGTACAAGTTCTCCACCATTAGGCCTTTGAAATGGTTATTTCAAAGGCGGTGGCTTTTTTTGGTTTCTCATGGTCACAGATTGTCTCGGTGAGGTTAGCTTTTTAATGTGAAGTGTTTTTTTTTTAATTTATAATCATTATTTGTCGGCGTTAAATATTTTCTAATCTGTTGAAACATTTTATAAAATATTAATATTTTATTTAAATATAATATATAAAATAATAGATATAATGAATATATAAATTTATATTGTTTAATTAGTAAATTTATGTTAAAATTAGTATTTGATTATGTATGGAGTAAATTAGATTATTAGATTATAAATTATGGTTATAATGTAGTTAAGAATAAAGTTCAATTTTAATAATGATTTATTTATTTATTTTTAAATACAATGTTAAAAGAAAATTTATTCTTATAAGAGAAGTCTTGCATCTAATTTTAAAAAGGAATATTATAAAAAAAAAATATAATCACTTTAGTTCATTTAATATAATTTATTTATTATGTAAGGCTATTTTAACAAGAGCTAGGCAGCGAAGTTCCTACCAAATAGTAACCTTCAGGACTCAAAAATGATTGAATTTAAGAGTATTGAAAAGGATGAGTTCATTTTATATAATTTATTTATTATGTAAGGCTATTATCTAATGTAGGCTGAGAATGTTGCTTGCAGATGGTCACCTTCAGGACTCAAAAATGATTGAATTTAAGAGTATTGAAAAGGATAAGTTCATCTTGGAGAAGCTAGGGTGAATGTTGAGCTTCTCCTACAAAGTTCGACTTTTGGATTTTATATTTATATCTATCTAAAATACATCAATATATAAATTTGGAGGTGTTTGTATTAATTAGGTCATTATTTCTACTTTTATAAATGAATTAAATATTAAATATTAACATCTATGTATAGACAAGTAGTAAATGGGAAAATAACATAAAATTATTTATTCACTTAATAGTAAACTTTTTTTTTTACTTTATAAAAATATGGATATAAATTTTGCTTTTAATAATGTTAGATAGGTAGATGTATTTAATGAAAATTAGTTATTTTATTTTTACTTTCATAAATGAAATAAATTGTGTATCAAATTTATATTTATTATAGATTTATTGGATGCAAAGATTTCATTTTAAAGGTGACATAAGTTAGATAGATGTGTTTAAATATTAATATCGATGTATAGAAAAGTGAATAAATGGGAGAACAACATATAGTTATTTATTCACTTAAGAGTAAACTATTTTTTTACTATATAAAAACATTGACAAATTTTGATTTTAATCATGTAAGATAGGTACATGCATTTAATAAAAAATATTTTTTAATATTCATAGACTAATCTACCTATTATTAGAAAAAATAATGTAAAAGATGTCTAAGAAACCAATTTTATTTAAAGAATAACTTTAGCAAACAAGTAAATAATTTTTATTTATTTATTTAAAAAAAAAGAGAATTATTAATAACTAGTTAAGATCTGGCCATGCCTATAGTTCCCTGCAGGAACGAAAAATAGTTCTTGTTACACAATTATTTTATGGTGTTCTAGCTACTAAGAATTGGGAGCTCATATTTACTATTCCAACGATAAAAAAATTGAAATCTTATATTTATTTCTTTGATATTCATGTTCTTCCAAGGACTCAAAATATAGAGATTATATTTATTGCATTGACATGCATATTCTTCCAAAGACCAAAA
>VDFB02160860.1:0-13569 GCA_007258455.2 Sequoia sempervirens | reverse complement strand
TTGGTGACTTGAAGGACAGTCCCTTGATACATCTATTGTTGGTGTTTAGTTTTATGCTTTTGGGGATTTGAAGGGGTCGGTATTAGATGTCTAAAAATAGGTTCATTTGTCTAGTTTGAGCCTTTTACAAACTTTTATCATGACTGTCCTATTGGTGAATGCTAGAAGCAATGCATGGCTTGTTTGGAAGCCATGGGAGAATGAGTGTTTGTGAGTGCAAAGTCTATTTTTTTGGTCATGTTTTGACATGTTGAGAATGTTCATAACATTCCCAAGTCTTGTTGAGATGTCTGGTTGTGTGAGTCAAGTTGAGTGGTCAAGTTGCATTGTTAAGAGGAATAGTGAAGTTGATGTGCGCATATAGAGTATTTGAGAGAAGCTTTTAAGAAAGGTGGTGTTTTTATTAAAGAATGGTTTCTTTCCCTACCACTCTACATCATAGTGCTATCAAAGCATTAGGGAGTAGATTTGTTTTCATTTTGCAGGTTGAAGAAGAAGGTGAAGAGGAAAGGTTGATAAGATAACTCCAAAGAAGAATGATATCGCTAAAGAGATGAAGGAGATGAAAGACAAACATGCTAAGAAACTAAGAGAGTTGGAGGAAAGAATCATAGCCTTGGAGACAAACAAAAGAAGGGATGCTGAAGAGAGTGAGTTAAATGAAGAGGAAGATGATGAGTTTGAATATGTGGAAGAAAAGCCTACTCCAGAGGATCAAAGAATCACAAAAGTTGTTGAAGGAAGTGAAGAATGAAAATCCTAAGGTAAAGATTGATCTTCCAAAGTATGGTGGTATTCTAAATTATGAAGAGTTACTTGATTGGATTGTTGCATTAGATAACCATTTTGAATGTGATGAGGTTCTTGAGGAGCAAACAGTAAAGATTGCAAAGAAAAAGTTGCAAGGCCATGCTTTGGTATGGTGGGACTACTTTCAATCATAGAGGAGGAAGCAAGGAAAGTCTAAAATTACCTCATGGGACAAGATGGTATCAAAGCTCAAAGGGAAATTCTTACCCAAGGATCATCAAGTTTAAATGTTTAAGAAATTGCAAAGTTTAAGACAAAAGGAAATGGACATTAAGTCTTATACTGAGGAATTTTATAAATTAAGTTTAAGGTCTAGTCATCATGAGAATGAAGATGAAAAATTTTCAAGATATATTGGTGGTTTGAGGTTAAACATACAAGATGAATTGGTTTTGGCTAACCCTAGGAATGTAGAGGAGTGTTATCAAATGGCAATCAGAGTGGAGGAGAAGCTTGAGAGGAGACAAGAGAAATTAGTGAGAGGAAGAGGTGGTCCTAGTGCAAGAGGAAGAGGAATACCTTCTACATCAAAGCATCCAAGTGAAGATCAGGAAGGAGCAAACAAAGGTAAAGAGAAAAATGTTGATTCTAGAGGTGGTTTTGGTTTTAGAGGTAGAGGAAGGTTTGGTATTGGTAGAGTTTCTAATGATTTTGCAGGAAGGTGCTACACATTCAATGAGTTTGGCCATCCTTCATGGAAATTTCCTAAGAGGGTTGGTATTTCATCCAGTGGAGATAAGAAGATTGAGAGGAGAGCATAATTGGTTCAAGAGGAGGAGTGTGAAAGTCATTGTTCCACAATGGGAAGGCAGATCCTAAAACAGGGGAAATGTTGATGGTGAGGAAGACAATATTGAAAGCAACAAAAGAGGAAGCACCTTTTCAAAGAAAAAACCTCTTCAAGACTAATTGTAAGTGCAAATACAAGGTATGTAGAGTGGTAATTGATTTTGGCTCAACTGAAAATATGGTGTCATGTGAAATGGTAAACAAGTTAGGATTGAAAATAATTCCTCATGAATGTCCCTATAAAATCTCATGGTTAAATGATGATCAATCTTTGTTGGTGAATGAAAAGGCTATTGTGGATTTTCAAATTGGTGGTTATCATGATAGTGTTGTGTGTGATGTCCTTCCAATCGACTGTTGTCATTTTCTTTTGGGCAGACCTTAGCAATATGATAAGAGGGATTTGTATGATGGTAGGGGAAATACCTACACTATAGTTAAAGATGGTTGTTCTTTTGTGTTGACTCCTCGTGTAGAAGATTCTAAAGGTAAAGAAAAAGGTCATAATGTGTGGCAAGAAGGAACCTATAAATTTGATGAAGGAGAACCCTTTTTCTAATGTTGTTCCTTCTTTTAAGACTAGAAATGTAGGTATAAGGTTTGTGCAAGGGTAAAGGAAGTGTTGATAGGGAGTTTGCATGAGAATGTGTTAGTAGGAACCATTGAATTCCCTATAGTTAAGAGAAGGGTTGAAATACAAACAAATTTTACATGTATAGAGGTATATAAGACTGATTTGATAGTGACAAAGGAAGCAGTGCGTGAAGGACAAGAAAAACAAGGCAAAAAAGATAGTTGCAAGCATGTGCATGGAAGGAAAGTGAAGTCAAATCAAAATAATACTCTCAAATTTTTGGTTGTAGGTGCAGGATGGAGTCAACGATCAAATCTTGGTCAGAGAAGGGCTAAAGGACTATTTGCAAGTCTGAGGACAGAGAAGAGGGAAAATGCATGTAACAATACCTTCCAAAATGCTAGGTGTACATGGAAGATTGCAAGACCTATATATATGAACCAATGGAGTGCATTTGTGAACTAATGGACTCTGTATGAAGCTTGGAGGTGGTGGTATCAACACCAACTCATGAGGCATGAGTCTTTTCTAGGGGGGGTGTATGGTGTAGGAGTACCTACACCTCATCCTCCATTTTCTCTCATTTGATGAAAATAGGTGGTTAGGAGGTTAGAATGAGTATTTTTGAGTCTTTTTGTCATGAATAAGGTCTAACAAGACCATCAAGCATGATCTAGGTTGAAGTTTTTGAGTTTTGAGTCAAAATGTAGAAAATTGCAATCTTGCAACAATTGTTGTCTTTGTAGCCTTGAAAGGAACATACTTGAATTTGTATATGTAAAGGAAATATTGGAGTCATGAACATGCAATAAGGCTATTTAGGATCCAATTCAATTATTTTTGATGTCTTAGGTGATAGGAATCAAAGTTGCTTCAAAAAGATGCAATGTTGTCATAATGCAAATTGTTGTAAACTCATCATTAGAGTTGTAAACACCTTAACAATGACTCCTTTATTCAAAAAATAGTTAAAGGCCATTGGGGAGGATGGGAACATGTTTATAAAGCATCCATGGGGTCAAGGCATGAAAGGGGTTGAAGTTTTGAAGCATTAATAAGAAGAAAACTTTGTTTTTTTCACTATTTTTCCTGTGCTTTTGACTGTTCTTGTGTGTGGTATTGTCTGGTACATTACTATACAACCTCCAAATTGGCATAGTTTGATAGAGGGTAGAGATAACTTAATTTGGTGGTGATTTTTCTTGATTTCATTAAGTATAAATAGAAAGTTACATCAATTCTTCTGAAAGTGGGTCTAAAACCCTACAAATCAAGGGTTTTGATCACAAAATGCTTATAATTCACCATTCCACCATGGAAGAATTCTGAAACTTGGTGGAATGGTGGATTTAAGGGTCCTCTTCATGATTCAATTTGTTTTAGAGCAAAAGATGGAGTCTTGCAAGAATTATCTAATGCCCTAGGTTTGGTTTCCTTTGTAACAGTCCAGGAAAATGAACTTTTCAATGCATTTATTTTAATTTTTTGAGCTTTTGAGTAAGAATGATTGATGAAAATGATGTACAAGGTCTTGGGGAGCATGTTTGAACCTATTTAAAGCATGAGGGGTGTTGGGGAGAGCCTTGGTATTCAAAAACCTACTGTGTACAGGCTTAGTTAGGCCTTTTTGGTGAGTTGAAGGACAGTCCTTTGATACATCTGTTGTTGGTGTTTGGTTTTATAATTTTGAGGATTTGTAGGGGTTGGTATTAGATGTCTAAAAAAAAGTTCCTTTGTCTGGTTTGAGTCTTTTACAAACTTTATCATGGCTGTCCTATTGGTGAGTGCTAGAAGGAATGCATGGCTAGTTTGGAAGCGACGGGAGAATGAGTGTTTGTGAGTACAAAGTCTATTTTTTTGGTCATGTTTTGACATGTTGAGATTGTTCATAGCATTCCCAAGTCCTGTTGAGATGTTTGGTTGTGTGAGTCAAGTTGAGTGGTCAAGTTGCATTATTGAGAGGAATAGTGAAGTTGATGTGTGCATATAGAGTATTTGAGAGAAGCTTTTAAGAAAGGTGTTGTTTGTATGAAAGAAGGGTTGCTTCCCCTACCACTCTGCATCATTCTCAAACCAAGATACCTTTTCACAAGTAGGAGAGGTATTGGGAGAAGGAAAACTATGATTGTCATGATTGTCTATGATTGCATCCTCTTGTCCAACAATATCTTCCCAAGTAGGAGAGGTAGGGGACAGAAAAAAAACAAGATTCTCATGACTCTTGATGATTAGATCTTCTAACACCAAAATATCTCACAAATAGGAGAGATATCAGGAGAAGAACAAACGTGATTGTCCTAATTTCCCACGATTGTATTCTCTTTCATTAAGCTATCCTCACTCATAAGAGGGATAGTGGGAGAGAATGAAAAGCAACAAAAGAGGGGCAATGAACTCATTTTCATATGCTTGTAAAAAAAAACCCTTTAAATGTTCAACAAGATCTAAGAATAGAACATGAATTATTATAACACAAGAATTTTTCAATGAGGGCATGTTGTAAACGATTGTCCTACATATTTGAAATGTAACAATTTTTTCCCAAATTTGCAACCAATCAAGCAAAATGACACCTTTCCTACATATGCAATAACACTATTTCATAATTTAAAATCAGACATCTGCAAGCAAGAACAAAATGAAACTACAGAGACATAAATATGTACAGAAGCTTTATGAGACACCTATATAAGGATAGGGTCGCCCAAGGGTGCCTGAGTCATTAACCAAGGTTGAGAAAACTAAAAAAATTGAGGTTTTTATATTGTTGTTTAATGTTTCCTTATATAGTTGCAAACATGTTGAACAAATGATATTTTTCTCAATTTAGGACAATATATTTCAAAATGCAAGTGTGAAAATGTTTTAACAAGTTTTGAATTCAAATTTTAGATCTAAAATGCCATAATTGATAGATTGTAAGATGCAGAGACCTAGAAATGTTGATTTTTGAATACAAATTTTGACCCTAAACAATGCACTTTCTTTCACCAAATGAACTAAATGCAAAATGCTTCAAAACATACAATTATGACATTCAAACACAAATCTACAAGTACATGAAAACTAAGTAGACAAAGATAGACAACAATGGAAAATGTTATTGAAGCCCCTATACACGGAGGTGGTCACCCAAGGGCATCGAAGTCCTTGATCAGGGTTCTGAAAATAGAAAAATTGAATGTGTAAGTTTTGCCATGTCCCCAAAATTACTTGAACCAAATTTTGGAGGGAAAAAATACAAGTGTTTTTAAACACTATATACATTTAATATTATTATTTTTTAAATAAAATAAATATGATATTAAATATAAATTTAAATTATTGAATAAATAATATTTAAATTTATAATGTTTCTCTTTCCGACCTCCATTGAGATCAACGCTACACTGCCTATTTATTCTGGATTAGTGTTCATTGTGGAGATATCATGAATTTGGTTGTAATCATTCATGTGAATCAACTAAGGACGTAGCCCCTTGTTGATTCTCACCCGACGTAGGTCTGGACGTCCCCCCATTCCTATGAATTCATGTTAATACTCAGTCTTCTGCCATTCTAAGAGGTTGCTTTCTTCAATGCGGGTGTTGGAGGGAAGTGATTGCATCATCTTGTGGCTGAGCTATAGATATGGCCCCAAGCCATCTACATCATCGTCTCAGTCGCATTTACCGCCAATCAAAGGGAGCATCAAACTTGAATCTAGAGTTGTGAACACCAAGGACACGAATCTGAAGATTTACATATTATTGTCCATTCTCTTATATCTGCCATATACCTGGGGCGTATCATGACATTCTGCCTATTTGGGATTGGAGATAATAAGGAAAGGATATCATTTAAGCAACTAGACTATTGTTAGCAACTTCACATCCTGCTTGAGTTCTCGCATTTGCACCAGGTGCCTACAATTGAGCACGGGTCTTCTACACAAAATGAGAGGTTTGTTGTAGCCATCATCTACCATTGTGGCATCTATCCCAACTATGATGGGATCACATCATTTCTCAGGCCCCATATCATATATGATGGGCACACGAATTATATAGAAGATCATTTGCGACTTGGGGTCATTAGAGAACACACCCATGCAAGAGTTTGTTTATCATTTGAGCCTCTGCTATTCATGTGGTTGGGAATTGTCTACCTAGGTTAGTTGTCCTATACACAACCGATTAATAGTGGACGACCATCATCAAGAGGGCGAATTGTTATTTGATTGATCAGTACTCCCTCTTGGGAGGATATGACCTTGAATCGCTATGATAGTGGATCAAGCTGAGTATAACAATAGTTAATTTTGTGGTTGTTTCTAGAAGCTTGGATCTCTATTTTCTAATTGTAATAATCGTTGTAGCAAACATATTCTGATTGGCATCAATATCTTAGGATTCATATTATGTAGTCTCAATTCTATCATCAAGCACAATTTATGTTGACTGGTTATTTGAAATTTGTTCTACTACATTTTGGTTACTTGGTTGTTTGAATTTTGTCTAGAAGGCTATTGATTTTAATTTCTAAGCAAGCATATCATAGGTTTCTATATTTTTTTAGCAAGCACATTATAGTGGTATCCAAGCTAGGCCTCCTACTAGCTTGTGTACCTTTTCATGAGTGACCAAGACTTGAGATACCATCTTAGAGAAAAGAAAAAATCCATGGGCGAAAAGGAAGATGATGGACAATGGTTTGTGAAGGAGTCCAAGGAGTTCAATCTAGTATGAAGGAGACCATGGTGGAAATGGTCCAAATATTGAAGGGGTTGGTAAAGTAGCATAGAATGGTCCTGAGATCATTAGCTCAAGTGCAATAAAACTAATAGCCTCAACGAAGTTCTTCAACGCCAAATTTTGGGATCAAGGAGCACAAAATAAATCAAAGGTATTGGACTCGAAGAGGATGATGACATGGCCAAATTGCATAATGAGTATCATGCTCTAAGTGCAGTGTTTCGTAGAGATGTAACCTTCATAGAATTCCATGACATGAAAACTAGAAGAGGGAATAAGAGGAGATGGTATGAAGAAAGGAAGGACATCTAATATCGATTGGGAAAAATCACTATCCCAATTTTTGATGGTTTCAAGGGTTCATCAACAAGAGCTTTGTTATAGAAATTAGACACATGTTTCTCCTTAAATCCCATGTTCAAAGAAGAGGCCGTCAAGTTTGGAACCTTACATCTTGAAGGTTTGGCCCATGAATGGTGGTATCACAACATGGTGACACAAGACCACAACTCCATCAAAACATTGGAAGAATTCAGTCAAAAGGTTGATAGAGAGATTTCGACAGGAAGGATCCAAAAATTCACTTCTAAGAACTAGCACAACTGAATCAAGAAGGTAAAGTGGAGAACTAGGTTGTTGAGTTTGAGAGATTGGTAGTTATGATCCTAGATGTGATAGAAAGAAGGCTTATAGTCCTCTTCGTTGAAGGCCTACATAAACACCTTAGAGGTTTGGTGAAGGCATTGGATCCTAGCTCACTACAAGATGCCATTAGGAGAGCCTTGAACCTGGAAGATTCATCAACTAAGAGTGGATTACACTCCAACAAGGCACCTGGACCAACATGAATGTTATCCTTAAATCCAACTACACTTGATTCACTGGATAATGCCTATGAAACTTGTCTATTTTGTAGTCTTGTGTACTCTAAGCATGCAAAACGAGGTGAATCTCAATTTTCCCGCGTGCATGGTGCCAAGAATCGAAACGCCTTTTGAGTGCATTTTTTTTAGTTCATCAAAATTCATCTTTTTTCCCAAGTTACAAAAATAAGGTTTCGGGAGTTGAATTTTTTTTCCACTTGTGAGGTTGGGGTTTTTCCCCGACACTGCAAGTGGGGTTTATTGTTTGACTTGCAAAGGAATTAAAATTCATCAACCTTACAAGACCTTGCTCCAACTCTTGTTTGCACTAACGCTAAATTTTCTCGTTTGTGCAACTAGGACACTTACACAAGTGTTATAAATTTATTTTAATGTCATTTTTAGTTTTAAGTTTTAACAATTTTTAAATGCTTTTGTTATTTCTTCATTTTATTGTTTGTTTGTCTTCCTTCACCATGAATTCACTATATCTGCGCCTAGGTTCAAGCACGTGTTTGGAAGAATTCCAACTTGGGTCTTCTTGATTCAAAGTTTCTTTCGGGTTTAAGATTGAAGACGTTTTTCATTTTGTTTTAGAATAGGTTTTGATTGTTTTAAAGTTTCACTTTATGTGCATATCAATTCTTGTGTGCTTCATTTCTTTTGTGTCATGAGGTTTTTAGTGTGAACATTTTTGTTTAACCTAGGGTTTACATTGATTTCTTCTCATTCAAAATTGGTAAAGATCATCGATGAGGTCAAAACTTGAGTGAGTTCAAAACATGTTAAAACAATAATTTTTTTGTCAATAATTTATATTGCATGTTAGTGAAACAAAGCCGAGTCATAAACTCTATCGGCCTAAAAATCACACATAAAAATGAGTAAACATTGCCAATGGTTAACACCAAATTTTTTCCCCTTGTATGGTTGCATTTTAAACCCAACCATGTATGAAAAGACTCCTTGTTTGCATTGTTGACATTTTTTTTCTGATAGTGCAAACAATTTTCGAATGCACCCTTCTTAACAGTTGTTTGTGTCCCTGTGCCAAAAATTCTCATGCATACAAGTGTTTCCAAATGAAATTTGTATCATCAACATTTTCTGTCAATTATGCAAAAAATAATACTACCCCTTGTAGGGTTAGGGTTTTTCGCCGACCCAACAAAACAAACTTTTAATGCCTTTTGAAAGTTCATTGAATTTCAATGACTTGGAAAAATTTAAGTTCTTCCCCCACTTGTAGGGTTGGGGTTTTTCCCCAACCTAACAAGTAAAACAAAAGGTTAACTATATAATTAATTTTTAATGATTTAATAAAATAACAAGTGATAGTACCAACTTGCAAAATCAATATTTTTTGTCAAAATTGTAAAAAAGTTAAGTTCTTCCCATTTGCAAAATCGTTAATTTTTAATGATATTGCAACTTTTGAAAAGCTACATTCACTTATAGTTTTACCATTTTTGAATGCTACTACAAATTTTGCTCCATTCCACTTGCAACATCGCTAAAATTCAGCACATATACACATTTTTGCCAAAATTTTCACAACACTGAAATTTTTTCCCTTTTTGCCAAGATGATCCATTGTGCTTCATTTTTTCTCACCCATCGTGCTCAAACCCCAATTTAAGTGCAATCGCTCCATTTTTTGCCATCATCACATCCAAACTCTCCAAGCCTATGTAATATCTCAAATTTACATCCGACATGTAGTATTTAAAATTTTTTGAGCCATTACATCTAAAATGTAATACCCCATGCAAGAGCTTAGTTTTTTTGCACCTTTGCATCTAAATTGCCACAACAGATGCAGTCACTCAAAATTTTCTACCTAGTGCATAAATCCCTGTTTTTCTCTAAAATACAAAATTTTTGCAGCTACTCTTACATGCCATTCTAATCTTTTGTGTCCGAGTTCTTGAGCAATTTTGATCGAATTATTTCCTATCACTGTGCAAGAAAGTCATGGAATACCACCAAAAAGTTCTTCCCACCAATTTAGTTATTTAGGAATATACATCTATGGTTCGAAAGGAATTTGAAGACGAAGTTTTCTTAGTAGCTTCAATGGTCAAAATGATGGATATTCAACTTTGAATGATTTGAATTTTTTTCCTAAAAGGTACCAAAAGGCCTACAACACCGTCAAAGATTTTGTATCAAGAGCTTGTGCCACCTTCAAGCATGCTTTAGAACCAGACAAAGATGAAGTGTGAGCAATCCTGAAGAAGCACGATGATTTCCTCACGAAAGACGGTGGAGAAGGCTAAATCTACCTTGTATTAGTTTTTAGTCATTTACAAGTTTTTGTAGTAGTCAAGGACAATTTACATGTCATTTGTCATTTGTAAAATTGTAAATACATGTAACAATAATGAAGTCCTCCAATAATTTTGGACTCCAAATTTGAATAAGTCGAAGTAGTTAGACTTTTCCTAGATTAGCTCTTTAGCTCTCATCTATAAATATGAGAGAGCTCTTTTATAATTGTGACCTTTTGATCTTTGGAGACTAGATGATGCCCAGATTTTGATGAGCAATCGTAAACTTTGAGTTGAATGTGCGTACTTTAAATTTATCAATAATTTTTAAGAAAAGGGAATTTAGATATAATATTGATAGACTTTGTGTTATCATATTGCATTTGGAGCGTGTGTGAATTTGATTGAGAACTTGGAGACTTTGTGTTACAATTTTTTATTACATTCATGTGTATTGTTGGTGTTATTAGTTGACATACTTTTTGCTACAACTGGTGATATGGTTACTCTTGAAATCTTTTCTAGAGGGGAATTTGAAGACTTTGTGCTTGGGATTATTCACTAAGTGTGTGAATCTTTTTGTGAAGTGAGTTAAAAGACTTTGTGCTTTAACTTACGTCATTGGTTACTACAAAACTCACATTGAAGACAACGAAAAGACTGTGCTTTCGTGTGTTTTTTGGTTAATTTTATTCACTGGTACTAGCAAGTATCGGTTATTATTGCTCTAACTAGTTGTATTTGAGAATGTCATTGCTATTTGTTTCTCTTATCTTGAAAAAAAAGGATATGCTAATGGAGACTCCCCCCATGGATAATTATAATGTATATATCTTAGTTTAGTTCATATTTAATTATATTGAGCAATAAGGAGGGAGCCTCTCATTTTTGAGAGGAGAGATTTATCTCATCATAGTTGTGGCTGAAATTCACATTTTGTAATTTTTAAAGGGATTACAAAATATTCACCCAACAATGACCAAGAAGCTTCCTCATGAAATTACTCCTCAACAAACAACCTTACCACCAAGATCTAGCAAGATGGATGTGTCTAAGAACGAGCTCCTAAAGAAAGGGTTATGTTACACTTGTAAGGAGCCTTGGACAAAGGGTCACAAGTGTTTGGGAAAGGGGCATGTTTACTACATTGAGGTGGTTCCCGATGATGAAGCATAAGAAGGTGAACCCGAGGCATTTCTAAGGAGGATGAGCCTGGGGTGACATGGGAGGAAGGATATCCAAGGGGCACTCTTGCAACACTTTCAGGAGAACCAAGGTATAATTCTCTTTGTATTAGACGAGACTTACAAGGACAAAGGGTGATAGTATTAATAGATAGTGGAGCCACCCATAATTTCATTGATGAGGGGCTAGTGGCTAAGATGGGTCTAAAGGCAAAAAGTTTTGAAGGATTCAATTTGACAATCACATATGGTTATTCTATTCCATGCACCCATCAGATCCAATAGATAGAGTTGACTCTTGGAGGACAAAAAATACAAGATTATTTCTACATAGTCAGCATTGGTGAAGTAGATGTGGTCCTAGGAGTACAATGGTTACACTCGCTTGGGGAGTGCACGACAAACTACCAAACCTTGGAATTGAATTTCAAATCTAATGGGAAAGAGGTAAGTCCTCAAGGTCTCTCCAAAGGAAGCCCCAAGATAGTTTCAGTCAAGAAGATGGAGAAACCAGGAGGAGGAACCAAGATCGCCAAGCGACCAAAATTGAAATTACTTGAAGGCAATCAACACTAAGTGGGGAGGAATGTCATGTCCCCAAAATTACTTGAACCGAATTTTTGAGGGAAAAAATACAAAAGTGTTTTTAAACACTATCTGCATTTAATACTAATATTTTAAAATGAAATAAAATAATAATAAATATAAATTAAATTATTGAATAAATAATATTTAAATTTATAATATTTCTCTGGTCGACCTCCTTTGAGACCGATGCTACACTACCTATTTATTCTGGATTAGTGTTCGTTGTGGAGGTATCACGAATTTGGTTGTAATCATCCATCAAATCAGCTAAGGATGTAGCCCCTTGCCAATTCTCATGCAAGTTTGGACATCCCCCCATTCTTGTGAGTTTGTGTTAATACTCAGTCTTTCGCTATTCTAAGAGGTTACTTTTTTCAATGCAGGTGTTGGAGGGAAGCATTTATGTCATCTTGTGGCTAAGCTATAGCTCTGGCCCCAAGCTGTCCACAGCATGGTCTCAGTCGCATTTACCACCAGTCAAAGGGAGCATCGAACAAATTTGGAGCTGCGAACATCAAGGACGCAAATATGAAGCTTTACATATTATCGTCCATTATCTTATATCCGCCATATATCGGGGGCATATCACGACATTCAACCTGTTCTAGATTGGAGACAATAAGGAAAGTATATCATTTAAGTGACTGGACTCCTATTAGCGACTTCACATCCTGCTTGAGTTCCCACACTTGCACCACGTGCCTACACTCAAGCATGGGTCTTCTACACAAAACGTGAGGTTTGTTGTAGCCATCATCTACCACTATGGCATCCATACCAACTGTGATGGGATCACATCATTTATCAGGCCATGTATCATATATGTTGGGCGCACGGATTACATAGAAGATCATTTGTGACTTTGAGTCAATGAACACACACACGGAGTCTAGTTTATCATTCGAGCCTTTGTTATGTTAGTTTCTTATAACCCGACCTTGATTAATTGCACAATAAATTCACAGAAAGAAATCTGATTTATAACAATTAACACAACTGGGTTAATTAACAACTAATAACAGAGGAAGCAAAAATAACATGAAGCCAATCACAAATAGACAATAACACAGATATACCCAGGAAACCCCAATGTGGGGAAAAACCTGCAAATGTTGGATCTTCTATTCAGCCTAACAGCAAACTTTTCTTTCGAAAATACAATATGAGTTTGCTACAACAATCTTACATTTATAGAGCCTAGCTGTTTTACTTAGCGTGCAAGGAAAAAATCTTTCCTTGCTTTCTTTGGATTTAATTACACATAAAATCACTCTTGGATTTATCTTATCCTCACAAACTCGAAAACATTCTATTAAAGAATAAAAATCTTGTTGTTGCTAAAAATCTAACTTGAATTGTTTTAAAGCGTATCTAACTCAAGTTGCTTTAAAGTGATTTAAAGCATATCCAACTCAATTTGCTTTAAAACAAATCCACATCCCACCTTTCGAGCTACAAAAATCAACACTCCCTCTTAGCGAGGAAGGTGTTCTGGACAACACCCAACTTATCCCTGAAGAATTCAAACTTGCTCTTCATCAAGGCCTTCATTAGGATATTTGCTATCTATTCGTCCATAGGAATGTACTTGAGCTTCACTATCCCCTTCTCCACACAATCTCTGATGAAGTGGTACTTGATCTCAATGTGTTTTGACTTGTCATGAAACACTGGATTCTCAGAGAGTTTGATACAACTCTGATTATCACAGTAAATGACTGTAGGATCCAACTCCTAATCAAAGAGCCCAACTAGAAG
>VDFB02160859.1:0-46440 GCA_007258455.2 Sequoia sempervirens | reverse complement strand
ACACACCCTCTCTACCATACTAACATAGAAACTGAATGAGGAGACCAAATCCCCAATTTCTTTCATGAGCAGTAGCTTCAAATACAATGAGTCTCGGTACTCCCAGATCGAAAAGAATTTGTATGCAGTGGTGAAGGCTGTTAATAATTTTAGATTCTACATCTTTAACTCCCACACAATTGTGTATGTTACAAATCCCACAATCAAGAGTGTCTTGACTCAACAAGAGATGGGAACCAAAAGAGGTAACTAGATCACAAGGGTCTAAGAATACGACTTGGAAATCAAGCCTACCAAGCTCATTCATGGGAGAGGCATGTGTCAGCTCATAGTAGAAGAAAGTGATCTAAAGCACCAATTTGTTGATGGCATCCTGGAAATAGAGATTGAAGAAGACCTTCCAATGGTCTTACTAGTTGATTATGTAGAAGAATGGTACACTGAATTGTGGTACTATTTAACCCACGGAGAATTTCCAACACACTTGGGAAAACAACAAAAAATAACTCTAAAGCTACAAGCACAAAGCTATGTGCTTAGAGGTAACATTCTATACAAGTGTGGGCTTGATGGAACATTCTTGCTATGTGTCAACAAGGACCAACAATGATGGTTGTTGGAGGCTTTTCACAATCAAGCATGTGGTGGCCACTTCTCATCAAGGGTTACTGCATTCAAAATCCTACAAGCATTGTTTTACTGGCCGACTTTGTTTCGTGACTCATACGACTAGGTGCACAGATGTCAAATGTGCCAAAAATTTGTTGGCAAACTCAAACTGGTCGCCATCCAACTTAGGTCAGTAATCATAGATGCTCCATTTCAGCAATGGGGTATAGACTTCATAGGACCAATCAACCCAAATTCCAGTAAAGGGCATGTCTATGTCCTTACAACAACGAATTACTTCACAAAATGGATTGAGGCAATTCTTATGAAGCATGCTACCTCTGAAGTCATGTGCAAATTTCTCAAGGAAAACATCATACACACTTCAGAGTATCACAGAAGATCGTGACCGATAATGCAAAAAGCTTCTCGTTAGAGGAGTTAGTAGAGTTTTTTTTATTATGACATCACCTTGTCCCACTCTTTAGATTACTATCCACACGGAAACAGACAAGCCAAATCATCCAACGAGAACATCGTCGTAATCGTGCACAAGCTAGTAGACTCCAATCAACGAGCTTGGAAAAATAATTTGTACGATGCTCTTTGGACTAACAAGATCACTCCAAAAATAGCTATCAGCACATCCCCTTTCACTATTATGTATGGCACAGAAGCTGTGTTACCCATTACTCTAGAGTTGTTCGCTTTGTAGCTGGCATCCACAATACAGGATGAAGAATTCAGAGATTTGATCAAAAAATGCATCTTGTGCCTAATGAAACTACAAGAGGAAAGGGTGGAGGTCATTGATAAGATCACTCAACATCAAGAGCGAATGAAAAATATCTTCGACAAGAAGGCTCATCAATGGGACTTCGAGATCAGAGATAAAGTCCTGTTATGGGACAAGAGACACAAGCCCAAGGGAATGCACAACAAATTTGACTCCCTTTGGCTAGGACTGTTCCAGATTCTTGAGTTAGTGGGAGAGAATTCTTACATTCTCTCACATTCAGATGGAAGGTTCTTCCCACTGCCATACAATGAGCAGTACTTAAAGCATTTCATCCCTTCAGGGGTGGGTTGAGTTTCTGTAAATAATTTTTCTTCCCGCTTTTTGTTATGTTGTAATGTTTTTGTAAGGAAAGCTTAAGGTGTAGAAAAAACTCTCCTAATGTCAAACCTCAGAGAAGAATGCAGATATGTCTTTAAATTTTGCAATTGCAGTTCATTATGATGCACATGAAAGGAATAACATAATAAACACATACATAATTGAACACCAAATTTACGTGGGAAAACCCTTACGGGAGAAAAACCCACCACACCAAAGAAAAAATATCTTGTACTACAGTAATTGAATTACATACAAGTTACAAACTCTCCTTTCAGATAATTAATCTCACAGCAACAACATTTCCCTAATCAACCTCGTACAAAAAAAAAAAATGATCACACTTATTTATGTCTCACTATTACAATGCATATATAGCATACAATGAAGAACACATTGATCATTCGACCATCGAACCAATCAAACCAATAATAGTTATAGTATGTTGCAATGTATAGCAACAACCAAGATCGATTTTTTCTCTGTACAGACAGTTCAATTCAGTTTCCTCTGTTGAGCAACTGTCGAACTTCCCAGTCATCGAACGGCCATCTCCAAGTCAGCACCATCCTCCACTGATCGGTGTACACCTTAGCAAACAACCAAGTCCACGCTCATTCCCTGCACTACCACTCGACTACTAGTAGGCTCCTGCGGTATGGCGGTAACCGCACTACCGCTAGATAGGTGAGAAGTTCACGTAGTATGGAGGTATACACCACACTACCATGTCTTAGCTTGCAGACTCTCACAGTATGGTAGTATCACTGCACTATTGCGTCTCGGCTAGAAGGATCCCGCAGTATGGTGGTATACTACACTATCGCACCTCTCTCATAGTCACCAAGCAGTACAGCGATATAAGCATGAAAGTAACACTTATGAAATTATGAGCTCATTGGTGATAGTACCAGGGTTATACCAGTGAGTTTGAGACACATTTTCTCAACAATATCCCACTTGACGAAGAACTCACTGAACCCTTTTCAATATATGAAGTCACTAAATATTCTGGACCCCAAGGCCCATCGAACTGACACACCTCTTGTACTTGTCTATGCTCACTGGTTTCGTTAATGCATCTACAACATTTTTCAGAGTATCCACTTTTTCTAAACAGACCTTTCCATCCTCCACCATATCCCATATGAAGTGATACTGTACATCAATATGTTTTGTCCTGGCATGGAAAATAGGATTTTTCACCAGATAAATAGCACTCTGACTGTCACAGTAAATTGTAATCTTCCCTACATCAAACCCAATGTTAGAACACAAACATTTTAACTAGATTGCTTCCTTACAAGTGTGCATAGCTTCCATGTATTCTACCTCCATAGTGGACAAAGTGACTACAACCTGTCGCTTGCTCATCCAACTAACTATACCACCATTCACCATGAAAATATATCCACTGGTAGATCTTCTACTATCAATTTCCCATGCCCAATCACAATCCACATACCCACGAATGTTGAGATTCCTTTGTGATTCAAATAAATTGCCATGGTAACACAAAGCATATTTTGAAGTGCCCTTCAGATATCTAAACACTCTTTTCACAGTATACCAATGTGTCCTTCATGGATTTTCCATAAAACAACTAAGTACTCCCACTGTTTGGGCAATGTCTGGTCTTGTACAGACCATCACATACATTAAATTGCCAACTGCACTAGCATAAGGCACTCTGGTCATGTCCTCCATCTCAGTAGGATATTTTGGACAATCTTCAACAGATAGCTTCGTTCCCTGCAAAACTGGAACAACTAGTTGCTTGCAATCAGTCATACTAAATCTCTTCAGAACAGTGTTAATATACTTACTCTGGCTGATCCAAAGCATTCTACTTTTCCTGACCCTGGTTATTTCCATCCCCAGAATATACCTAGTTGCACCAAAATCTTTCATTTCAAACTTTGTAGATAACTGAGATTTTAGATCAGAAATCATCAACTTACTATTCCCAATGAATAACATATCATCCACATACAGGGCAATAATTAAAATATGATCATTCTTGGCTTTGTAATACACACAATGATTAGATTTTGATCTTACAAATCCCAGTGACAAAAAAAATGTGTCAAACTTCTAGTACCACATTCTAGGCAACTATTTCAAACCATATAGAGATTTCTTTAACTTGCAAACCAGATTTTCTTTACCTTTTTCCACAACGTGCTCAGGCTGGGACATATAAATTTCTTCTTCAAGATCACCATGAAGAAATGTTGTCTTCACATCCATCTATTCAATCTCTAAGTCATACACTATTGCAAGTGACAAAAGAAATCTGATAGACGTCAACTTAGATACAGGAGAAAAATCTCTCCATAATCAATTCCCTCTACCTCAAAATATCCCTTTGCAACCAACCTCGCTTTATAATTTTCAATACTACCATTCAGACCAATTTTCTTTTCAAATACCCATTTGCAACCCACAGGATTTCTACCTTCAAGCAATGGAACTAGATCCCAAGTATCATTTTTCTTTAATGATGTCATTTCTGCATTCATGGCTTCCAACCAAGAGTTTGAATCAAGCATTCTAATTGCCTCTTTAATAGTCCTAGGCTCATCAGTGCTAGTAATTAAAGCATAGGCACAAGTAGAATCTAACATAGAGAACCCATACCTATTAGGCTGCTTTCTTTCACGTGTTGAATTCCTCAAGGGCTGAGGCTGAGGTTGTTCTTCTTCTTCAAAACTATCAGAACGGATTGAGCTCTCCTTAGTTTCAAGTACATTTTGAATTTTCAATTCCTCTTTATCTAGTGTCGGAGGAATTTCAACTACATCCTTTTTTATTTTCTAATATTTTCTTTGACTACAGATCTAAAGTAGAAGGCTTTAGCTCACAAAAAATAACACTTCTACTATACAAAACCTTCTCAATCTTAGGATTCCAAGGCTTGTATCCTTTTATGCCAACACTATAGCCAATAAAAATACATTTAACAGCCTTGTTTTCCAATTTAGATCCTTTTTCATTTGGCACATATGCATATGCCTCATAGCCAAAGACTTGAATATGTCTTAGAGAGGGATTCTTTCCAGACCATGCTTCCAAAGGTGTTTTATCAACAAGAACAGAGTTAGGGGAATGATTTATTAAGTAACATGTTGCAACTGCCTCAACCCATAATTTCTCCTCCAATCTAGCACTGCTCAACATACTTCTTTCCCTTTCCATCACCATCCTGTTGAATCTTTCAGCAACTCCGTTTTACTGCGGAGTATAGGGTGTAGTTTTATGTCTTTTAATTCCATGATCTTTACAGTACCTTTCAAAATCATCAAAACAGAATCACCGCCATTGTCAATCCTTAAACACTTTATTTTTCTTTTAGTCTGATTTTCCACAAGGTTTTTAAATTCCTTAAAATGACTGAACACTTCTGATTTACTTTTTAAGAAGTACACAAATGCCCTTCTCGAATAGTCATCAATAAAGGAAACATAATATTTAGATTTAGATAATGAAGGAACATTCACTGGACCACACACATCAGAATGAATGTAATCAAGTATACCAGAAGGTTTATGAGGACTGGAATAAAATGAAACACGGTGTTGTTTGCCATATATACAATGTTCACAAAATTCGAATTCAAGGTTATATTCATCAAGCCCTTCAACCAGGTTTTTATTTTTCAAAATTTTTAAACCTTTTTCTCCAATGTGGCCAAGCCTATGATGCCAGAGCATAGTCTTTTCTACTGGAAGTTTAATTTCCATAGAGTTTGCACTATCAGGAAAATTTTCCTCCTCTCCATGAGTAACCTTTTGTGACTTTGCAGAGACACTGTTGCATTGAACAACAAGTGCATCCAACTTATACAAAGTACCAATTCGAGCACCCTTCGCCAGCACCAATGAGTCTCTAGTCATTTTGTAGCCATTGCCAGAGAATGTGACTTACACTCCAACATCGTTCATTTTACTAACATAAAGTAAATTTTGAGCCAAACCTGGTATATGCATTACATCATTGATTCCCTTCACTCTTTCATCAGGGAACTGAATTCTGACTCTTCCATAGCCAACTATTTCTAGAGATGAATCACTTGCCAAGTATACCTTTCCACCATCGTATTTTTCATACTTGGTGAACCAGTCTCTATGAGATGTCATGTGGAAAGATGCTCCAGAATCAATCAGCAAGACATCATCTGATGTCTGAGTTGCCAAGGTTGCAATGAAGGCATCTGCATCGCTCTAAGAAGAATCATTGTCAGAAGAATTCTTCTTCTTCTTCTTTTTCTTCTCTTTGCAATCCTTTTATACATGACCAGGCTGCCCACAATTCTAGCACTTCACTTTGGACTTCTTGCCAGGATACTTTGATCTCCCTTCTTATTTTGATTTGGACTTCTTGTACTTCTTCTTGCCTTTGTCTTTCGATCTGCGTCGAGCAGCAAGAGCCTCCTTCGCCATCTCAGAAGATTTCCTTCTCATCTCTTCTGATAACAAAGAAGCAACAAAATATTTCATCTTAAAAGTGGATGTTGTACTCCCAATAGCCATCACCAAGTGATCCCAAGAATTGGACAAAGAACATAACAATAGCATACAACGATCTTCTTCATCAACCTTCACACCCACGGATGCTAACTAAGCAATCAACATGTTAAAATCATTCAAATGATCAAGAATAGACACTCCTTCCTGCATTTTCAAAGAGTACAACTTCTTCCTTAAGAACAACTTATTCACCAAGGACTTTCCCTGATAAATGTCTCCCAGTCTTTTCCATAAAGAAGATGCAATCTTCTCTTCATGAACATTTGGAAGAACAGAATCTTCCAAACAAAGTCTTATCAACCCTTTTACTTTTATGTCTACAAGGTCCCAATCTTCTTGCTTCATGCCAGAAGGTTTCATTCCAGACACAGCAAGCCAAAGATCACGATCAACCAACAAATCTTCCATTTTGAGTTTCCACAACTCAAAATTGTTGCTAGTGAATTTCTCAATTTCAATCTTTCCTGATGTACTTTACATTGCCATCACAATCTATAATTTAAATTACCATACTTCTACAAGACTCCCACTAAACAAAATTGACACAAAAAACCCAACCTATCCACAAGGATAACACAAATAGCCAAGCTCTGATACCACTTGTAAGGAAAGATTAAGGTGCAGAACAAACTCTCCTAATGTCAAACCTCAGAGAAGAATGTAGATATGTCTTTAAATTTTGCAATTACAGTTTATGATGCATATGAAAGGAATCACAGAATAAACACATACACAATTGAACACCATATTTACGTGGGAAAACCCTTACGAGAGAAAAACCCACCACACCAAAGAAAAAATCTCTTGTATTATAGTAATTGAATTACATACAACTTACAGACTCTCCTTTTAGATAATTAATCTCACAGCAGCAACATTTCCCTAATCAACCTTGTACAGAACAAATTATGACCACACTTAGTTATGTATCACTATTTCAATGCATATACAACATACAATGAGGAACACATTGATCATTCAACCATCGAACCAATCGAACCAATAATAGTTACAGTACGTTGCAATGTATAGCAACAACCAAGATCAATTCATTCTTTGTACAAAAAATTCAGTTCAGTTTCCTCTGTTGAGCAACTGTCGAACTTCCCAGTCATCGAACGACCATCTCCAAGTCAGCACCATCCTCCACTAATCAGCGTACACCTCAGTAATCAACCAAGTTTGTGCTCATTCACTGCACTAATGCTCAACTGCTAGTAGGATCCTATGGTATGGCGGTAACCACACTATTGCTCGATAGCTGGAAGACTCTTGAGGGATAGTGGTAACTGCACTACCGCTAAATAGGTGAGAAGCTCCCACGGTATGGCAGTATACACCACACTACCGCATCTTAGCTTGAAGACTCTCACAGTATGGCAGTATCACCACACTACCGCATCTCGACTAGAAGGATCCCGTGGTATGGTAGTATATCGCACTACCGCACCTCTCTCACAATCACCAAGCGGTACAATAGTATAAGCATGAAAGTAGCACTTATGCAATTTTGAGCTAATTGGTGACAGTACCAGGGTTATACCAGTGAGTTTGAGACACATTTTCTCAATAGTTTTTCCCCGTTCTATAAAGTATTGTCGTATTTTAGGTGTTTTCTTGGGTAGACTTGTTTAGATAAATAATGAGAACTCCAATTGTTAGGTGAATTAGGAAATAAGTTTGGACTCCAATGCCCAACTGATAAGAATACTGGTCTACAAAAGCTAGAGATTCTCGGTTCTCCTATGTCGTAAGTATCTGACATGGTCACTAGACAGAGCCTAATGATGTACCCATAATAAATATTTGCTTCAATAAGGCATTTTGCATAAAATGAGCTAAATAATGTAAAATTGTTGTCAAAGGTCCATTTTAGGTTAAACAAAACATAGGATTTTTGTGGGTTTACATCCAGGAAAACCCTTGAAAATAGGACCTTTTCAGAATTAGTTGAAAATTATTATGAAAGGATAAATTGACTTCACGATCACACTAGTCAAGTCAAAATCACCAAATTTTTTGTTTTACTCTAGTGGGTCTATTTTCATTTTTTAGGAAGAAAGATAAGACCTCCATAGCCATTAATGGTAGAATGGCCAGTACCATGTGGTGGAATCTGAGCCTCAAGAGCTTCAATGAAGAATCCATGGTGAAAGATGCTAAAAAGATGCTTTATGATGGAGGGGATTTTCAAAAGTGAAAAATGTTGAAAATTGACTAAGTTTGGAAGATGCACACCTTACCAACAAAGAGGTTACGTAGTTAAATGCCTCAGCCATTTTTCAGTCACCTGTACACACTACATAATGAAGATGATTGATAAGATGCACACATGCGTGTCTTTGATGACAATGCTCAAATCAGTCAAGCTACACGGTAGATGTGAAGCACAAAGAGATGAATATTTTTAAAGCAAAATGATGAAAATGCAGCTAAAAGCACCCCTACTGGCCAGGGGCACCAATGAATTCAAAGGATCAAAGGCAGTCATTAGGTTTTATCAAGGTAGTCATCTCCTTTGTGTTTCTACTAGCTTTCCAATGCATCATCAAGTAGATTCAACTGATTTATCAATCACTGGTGAACGTAAGAAAATTCAGGAGATGCTAAAAGCAAATACTATAAAAAATGGCAATCAAACATGGGAAAAGTGCCCCTATAGCTTAGGGGCACCCAAGAACAAGATGACCCAAATGTTAGTTTCAGAAAAATCTTTTCTTTAGGTGATCTTCTCTGCATTAGCTCAATTTTACAACAAACCAATTCGCCATTCTGCGAGATACATCAAACAATGGCAGTTGTTGATCATTCAAGCATATAAAACAGAAGGTAACTCAATGTACGTCAAGGAAAAAGAACCCCTGTTGGCCAAGGTTGCCCTTCATTTTGAGTCACCTATTGAACTTTTCAACTTCTTTTTACTCAGCATCCTTCTAGCTCCGTGACCAATCCAATTACACACTCACAGGACCTATCAAGCATTCACAGACAAGGATCAAGTAGAAAACACTAAAGGTGAAGTCGAGATAAAGAACATGAAAAAATTGATTAAGTGTTAAGGAAATTGCACCCTCCTAGAAATAGGCGCCCAAATTTTTGGGAAATCAAATGCATTCTATAAGATCATTTATATCGAAGAAGTCCTTTGTCTTGATCAATCTCAGCAATGACACCGTCAGTGAATTCAACAGATAAATCAAACATCTGATGAACAAGATCAAACTAGGACAGTTCATGAAATATTATAAAACTGGAAATAACAATTCACGAGGTTAAAGGAACCCCTATACGCCAGGGGTGCCCAAGCTTTTGAGACACCTAAATCAACTTTCATGATTCATGAATCTAGTCATCCTTTCTGATACTAAAGTGGTTATCCATCCCATGTTTTAGCAAGACCACCAAACTCATCAGTCATCAGTGATCTAAGATCAGGACACTAAGGGTCAAAATGGAGGAATTGAAGAACACTCAAGAAACTGACTAAGTCTGGTGAAAAATGCACCTTCTTGGGAAAAGGCGACCAAGAATTAGAGGCATCAGACTCAAGTTTTGAGCTTTGCAGCTCTCAAGCACACTTCTTTAGAGTTGTTTCATCTCAACAATGGATCTATCAGCAACACCTCAAGATCAACCAAGCAACCAAATTCAGAGATCAAAAGGAGGTACTTCTTCACAAAAAGAAGAATGAAAATATGCAACTCCTCAAAAAGGGACACCTAAAGTCAAACTAGGCCTAGTTGACTGAAGTTAACAATTTTGAAAGCCTTTTCATGTCTAAAACATCCCCAAATTGGCAGAAATTAGTTATGTGAACTCCACATCAAGCATATTGACTCCTCAATCATGTTTTGGTGCCCAAACTTGATGCATTCAACATCAAACACTATTAATCAAGTCTAAGCATCATAATTCAACATCTTTCTTTGCAGGTTGAAGCTCAAGAATAGATATTTTTCTTCTCCAATGTCTTTTCAAGATTTGACAAAAGGTTTTTCAGTGTTCTTCATGATTTCAAGAATAAAGTTGC
This sequence comes from Sequoia sempervirens, assembly GCA_007258455.2. Taxonomy (NCBI): domain Eukaryota; kingdom Viridiplantae; phylum Streptophyta; class Pinopsida; order Cupressales; family Cupressaceae; genus Sequoia; species Sequoia sempervirens. Next base: position 36,155 of record VDFB02160859.1, on the reverse strand, counting down.
ACATAGGGATAGTTCATCAAGGTCTACATTTCCAGGCACGATTTTCCTAAAAGGCAGTTGATAACTTCCAAACTTTTTCCTATCTTTTTCCCCTATTCTTGTCTTAGATCTTCTTGCATGTCCTAGAAAACAACAATTATTCACAGATCTGACCTTCTGGGTATGATCAACCCAACTTTTTCAACAAAACCCACATGCTAGATTTTACCATAAAAAGCTACCCTGATGCCCCTTTTTTAGGGTTTTCTGAAAAAACCCTTAATTTTAAAAATCAAACAAATTGGGTTTGTTCAGTTTTGAAGCGCCTACAATACCCATGTGATAGATTTTTTTAGGAAAAATAAGCTTCTGCTGCTTCTGAAACCCCTACCCTAAAAAGTTCTTGGATGTACAAGGAAAAGTAACTTTTTGAAATTTTTGGCATTCTAGGTCCATTTAGAAAATTATTACCAAGAAAACCCATGTCTTAGAATTTTTCATAAAAAGTGCTTCTCGGCAAGGCTATTTTTAGCAGTTTTAAAAAAACTTGTTCAAACAATATCATGTGTACAATCAATCTTCAAGGTTTTTAGAATGTAGGTCTCCCAAGTCAAATACAAGACCAAAACGATCTTGGTTCATGATTTCCTGTAAACATTAGACATCGATCTGCATCAGGCACACCCAAAGGTCGACTCAAAAAAGTTGGAAGGAATAGACCAATGCACATTACATAACATCGAGTAATCTAGATTGCTTGAGGCCGCATCAATCCCCATCATAGCACAGAGCGTGGAATTTGTAATAACTTGTATTAAGCATTACAACCCTACCACATGAGAGATTCGATCAGTGGATGGGTGAGTGATATGTAGCCTTAAGCCTAGGGATATTGAAAGGTGCTTTTCCATTCCACCGTTCATGACAAACATGTTCATATCTATGAGAGAATGTGAAAAGTCATTCAATGCATCAAAAGACAAGTGTCAGAAGAGGATAGTAGAAAAATGGCTTAAAGGGAAAAAGGCCAAGTTGCCCAAGAATGTAGGACATGGAGAGTTAAGGGATGAGTATGTAGTGATGATCACTCTACTCAACCACATCACTGGTCAAGAAGAGGTGAACAAATTTCAGTCATGGATGTACTATGTCATCACCAAAATTGTAAGCAATAAAGAACATTATGACTAGAACACCCTGATCAGTGATACGCTCCACAAGAAAATGACTTGTTTCTTAGAGGCTCACAAGTTTCACATGTGTTCATATCTTGTATATCTGATATCCTTCCAAGTCCAATTTAGAGTGTTGAACAATGTGGGAACTTTAGGTGTGCAAAATGTTCATGAATATTTCTCTCAATTGGAGTTCACACAATTAGAAAGACATTTCAAGTGAGTAATTGATCTCTTTTTGATGCACACCATGAGAGACCTTGATCATGAGTTATATATATGCATATCACCAGCATCCAAGGAGGCAATGGTAGATTGGGCAGATTGGTTCATCTAGTTCCCCACTTTCACCTACATTCACATATATAGGTACTCAAGTCATCCCGCCATGTTACCTTGCTATCCATCAGATAGGGTGGTCTTCATGGAATTCTTACAACAGTTGTCTGAGGTATATTCTCATCTACGTAAAAAATCCAAGACAACTACAGACTTTCTTTTTGAGATGGGACTTTACAAGTACAAGATAATGGCTAATGCCAAGGCCATAGGCCAGGAGATGGTGAGACTTAATCTTAATTTTCTCATCGAAATGCGATCGTATGATTCTTGGGGTCACTATGCAACACACCTTGAGCAATAATCTTCACACGATTCTTCCATGGAGAACTATTGGTCAACTATGAAGATGAGTTGGAAGTATGAAGACGCAATTACAGTTGGTTCATACTTCCATAAATTGCTAACTTCATGTTAGAGGATGTGGCAGGACTATCCGATGATGATGGGGAAGTTATTCTTCCCTTATTCTTCATAGATTAGGTTGACTCACAACCTCTTTGAGCAGTGGATTGGTATGCCAAGGAAAATACACCCATTGCAGAAAGAACTAGCAGAGTTGTCATAAATACCCGGCTCTACTTGGACAATAAAAGGACAAGGAAGGTAGTTATTCCCTACAAAGAGCCGCCATCAATTTATTCTTCACTACCTTCCACGTCAAGGGCTAAGCCCAGACAGAAAAAATGGAGTAACCCTCCTAGAGGAGCCAAAATTTCAAGACACACAAGGGGAAGAAAACCAATTGCTGATACAAATCAGTAAGAAGAACATGTGGAGATAGCCACAAACACAACTAAGCTAGTCATGGAAACAGTTGTAGTTGAGCCAGTCATGGAAATAGTTTTAGCTGAGATAGTAGCAGAGATGGAAGTAGAGCCCACCATTCCACCACCACCACAGCAATCATCAATCCATATTGACTTAGACTCGCCACTACACAACACTGCAACACAATCCCTTTTGTCAGGAATTCAAGGGCCTAACACTCCTCCTTCCAGCGAAGTTATTCAAGATTCATCTTGGCTTGAGAATATCCTAGGAAGGAAGATAGAAAGGCCATCCTACCAATTTTACTTCACAGAATTCAACCATTTCCCTTAAGACATGCCAATAAAGAATTTGAAGAAGCAAGTCCATGTCAAAAAGAATGCTGACAATGAAATTATCATAAAGACAACTGTGCAACCTGAAGACAAGAATGCAAATAAGGTAGAGGTTGATGAATTTACTTTGTTGAAAGTCAACCTCGATAAGACCACTCCTCAAGTGGAGGTAGATCTCCTTGAAGTTGCATCAATGAGTGTCAAAGAAAGAATGGAAAAGGACGGAAAAGACAAAGTAGCCCTAAAGGTTGAAAACCAACAGCTGAGATTGTATATATCCAGCTTGATGCATGGTACACCAAACATTTATTCCTTGCCTTGAGAAATGTTTAACCTCCCCGCAAAAAAAAATCACCACCAACTAATCCTATATGGAAAACACTTGAGAAATCAAGTGGAAGAATTTGTCATCAGGGGCTAGTGTATACTTGCAGAGTTGTTGGAATTGTTGTCTCAATCTCACAGGCTAAAAACTCTGAGAAAGCATGGTTGCTGTGATTGGTGAGATGTTTGGCCAATCTACTAATTGATCCTGAACTATCCATGTGACCTCCTAAATGTCTTGGCGATCGACATATCCTAAAACCTTTGGCATAACCTTGGACTATCAGAATTTTGTCTCGGTGATGGTAGGAAGTCTTGCCGATATTGGCATAACCTTTGGTTTGTCTGGCCGATGTGGTAATCGATATGACTTGCTCCTATCAGTATGAAGTCTTGGCGACCAGGAGATGTCTGGCCGACAGTTGGTGTCTATCAGATATCGGCGAGACTCTGGGCGACAAGCAGTGCCAGGGAGAGTCTTGGACGTTCGGTATGTCTCATACCGACAAGAGAAGTCTTGCCGATAGCTATACACCTGTGGTCATTGGAGTAACTCATGGGTTTCGGTGTGAAGTCTTGGCGATGGGCATTTGTCTCACCGATGTTGTGGGATGTGTTTCGTATGACCCTTGGTCAAAAGGCTTGCTTTGGTATGAAGTCTCGATGATAGCGGTAAGTCTTTCCAACTGTTGGACATTTCAAAGTGACCTTTGAACTTCGGTATGATGTCTCATTGAATGGCGATTGTCTCGCCGATGAGAATGTTGAGGTCAATGTGACTTGGGAACTTCAGTATGATGTCTTGGCGAAAAGCGATAGTCTTGTCGACTGATGAACTCTTTAGAATACCTTGTGATCTTCGGTGTGAGGTCTTGGTGACATGGCGAAGTCTTAGCGATAGCTTTCTGGACTCGGTGTAACCACTTGCCGATGGCAGTGACTCTTGCCGATAGCAATGGTTGTGTAATCAGTCTTGTGGCATCAGGGAGACACGGTTAGTGTCTCACTGACATGTGACACAAGTTGATCATTGTTGACCGAGTGAATACTGTCCTACGTGGTGCAATTTGGACCTATCAAAGAAGGCAAGATGTGAACCGTTTGCTAAACCATTTCTACATGAAAGGGAAAACTCTACACAAGGAAATGGAAACATTTGTGACGATAATGATGTTGAGCTAGAGATTTTTGTCTGACAGTTGAAAACAAACAGTTTCAAAGAGCATGTTGAGAATGAATGTATATGTATGCATTGGACGTTCTGAATTAAAAAAAAGAGCTAGTGAGAACAAGGGAAAAAAGAAGAACCAAGAGAGCTAACAGAGAGGGTCGTGTGGCTAGCTGAAAGGCCGAGGCCATGAGGCCGAAGGAGAAGAAGAGAGAAGCAGGGTTCTACTTGAATCTCTTCTAATCATGGATCATGATTGATCTCTCTCATGTTGATCTGCACTGCATTGTATCAGTGCGAAGGTTGTATGGTCTGATGGATTGATCAGTTGCTACCAGGTTGTATACATAATTAACAAGATGTAATCTCTGAAAAGGCTATGAGCCTGAAATTGTATTGTAACCTTTTGTTGTTGAATAATACAATGGCTCGATCTTTGGAGTGTGGGGTTTTTTACCTGAAAGTTTTTTCCCCGCGTAAATCTTTGTGTTCTATTTTTTGTCTTATCTTTCATCTGTATTGGTTCTGTTACTAGAATCAGTTATTACTTGTTGTTGAATCTAATATGTACTTCTCTTAGAAGGATTGATGTGGGAAATAAACTATGTCTATTTCTGCTTTAGGACATAGTTTTACATGTCTTTGAGGCAACCTGATCAAAATTAAAGTTACTGAAGGCACTACTATTCTTGGAGGTTTCTCTGAGGTGCCCATATTTCCCTTACTAGTTGTACCAACTAATGTACAAATCCCATGACCTTCGCGTGGAGATTCAACAATTAGATCAAGATACTATAGAGAAGAGGTCGAGGGATGAGATCACTATCTTAGACTTATGGATGGTGTACGAATCAGTTACCACTAAGGAGAACAAGCAACATCTTTACACTTGGAAAGAATATCTTGCATACAAGGTGAAGCCTATGATACCAACTTTGTGGAATTGATTGAGTACCAACATATTGTGGCAAGTATTATCAAGTTCATGAGAACATTGGTAACATTTATCCCTTGCCTTTACCAACATGAAGGAGGTGCATACATCAAGCTAGCTGAGGTGCAAACACAGTTCCAGGATCTCATCCGTGGCAGTTTTTGCAGTGACCCTATTGGTTGTGAGTTGAGTAAGATTGTAGTCATGTCAACAAGGTTGGATAACACAACTACAAGAGTATTGAATACCAATAGTAGACTGCAAGTGGTGAAGAGATGTTGTGGCGACACATCATCATCCTATGAAGCATTAATTATCTAGAGGTAGAGGAAGTCAATGACTAGCTAGAGAAATTGTTGACTAGAGGTGATGAGGTGTAAAATACCCAGTTAGGACGTCTTACCCCTCCAAAATAGCATTTATGACAAACATGAGTTAACTTGATGCCTCTTTCCAAGTTAACTCACTGTCCCATTTATCATGCATGTCTATCTCCACTAATTGTGGATGTCTATTTTGGAGGCACTTTTGTATTTTAAGTTCTCTTTTAGTTTAGATTTAGTTAACTGAAGTAGATTTCCAGTTAACTGTTAGGTTACCTACTTTTAGACATAGGAATAAATCTTGCAGATTGGCAGGAACTCATTGTTAACTCAAGGAGATTTTATGGTTGCCTACTCCTTTGAGCTTCTATAAATAAGAGCCTTTGCTCATTATTTTGTAACTTTACTTCATGGCAACAAAACGCTAAGCTAAAAATCCTTTCACTTTGTTCACTTAGTATATGTTCTTGAAATGTATAATTTGTTATAGTTAAATGCCAAGTACAGCTTGTGTTCTCTCTATTCAGATAGGTGTGTTCAATCCATGTTCATGTATTCTTGGTTTATTGCTTCATGTGTGATTGTCTCTTTTACATTGATGCAACAGGGTGGTGAACACACTAAAAAAACCTCAGACTGATTACAATTAAACAAGGAAACATCTCTTCCAAAGGATCTTAATTTTAGACATCAACTCACCCTCAAAACCCTTATAGGGTTCCAAGCATGAAAAATAGGTATAAGCCCCTACAACCACCTCAAGAACTCAAACCCTTGGAGTTTCAGACACCTTTTACCAAGTCCTTCAACATGTTAAGAGATTTCATAGGGTCCCTTTGTGACAACTATCAATTTCAATACAACACCGCCTGCCTAGGCTACTCAATTAGGCTCAATTTACAAAGTATCATGTCTTCATATTTAACACAGACCCTTGAAAACTTGTGGCAGCAATTAAAATGCCTAAAAACCACTAATTATACCTTCAAAACTTAGATTCAAGCCCTTCTATACTCTAATCTAAGAAACCCTCCCCTTATATGCTCAAAACAAGGGTTTTATAGAAATTTGCATTCTCAAGCTTATCTAATCCAATCAAGACTTCCATCAGGCTTCAAATACGCTGCAACAACTTCACAAACCATCACATGAACAATTTAAAACACATTTTCCCAAAACCATCCCTCATTAGCCCTTTTTATACATGGAAAACAACTTGATTAGTCCTAGGCATCACCATATTCTCTTTCCACGTACTCACAGGTAGAAAAATCAACAAAGAAAAATTATTACATCATAAGAGAGGCCCTTTCACCAAGATATAGGTCAGTACAGTAGGTGGAAGGCTTAGAATATCATTTTGTCTTCTTCAAACCCTCTAACACAGAAAACAGGGCAGTTACAGTAAGATGCAAATAAATTTTATAAGTTCCTATCTTAAGACTCAAAAACCAACTTTAGATGATGGTAGACACATATATCAACATCCACTAAAATTTTCAGACCATTAAAATCTTGTACGGACCCGTACAAGTCTAGAAAAGATAAGAAAAATAGGAAAATCTGAGAATTTAGCAGAGCTTTTATTAATTTTCTTCTCCAAATCTCTTGGCCAACCATTACATCGATGTGATTCACCTTTTTAAAGGTTCTTCCACCTAAAACCAATGACCAACTACCATCAACTAATTTTTTGAACCTCCTTGTGACCGTTGAATACAAAATTACATTGCTTTACTACTTTGTTAACCACATTGTTACATACTTTGCTATATTTTGCAAGATTTGTATATGTGGCCCCAAGTGACCCTAAATCAACCTAATACACCTTTAATGATCACACTAGACCTTATTCAAAATAAACTAAGACCTTATTCACCAAAACCCTCTAAAACCCTTGATTACATGTATTTTACAATTTTGAGCAATCTTGATAAATTCCAACATTGTTTCACAAAATAACTCCTCCAAACACCTATTAGGACTAGGTTAAGCCTAAATACATCAAAGAGTGATCTTAGTGACCTTATTAAATGTATAAAAAGCCTAATCCTAAAGTCTACTCCTTAAGGTAGTGAATTGACCCATCTTGTGAATGATGCTCCTACACCAGACACAAGTTGTTGTCCCAAAGTGTAATATTTGATTGAAGTTGGGATAATAAATTAGGAGAGCCTTGCGCCTTTGATATAAAAGTCTCAAGATTTGTCATTGTATGTTGTTCTTAATAATATTTCTTTCGATCTACACCTTAGAAAGAGAATTGTCTCTCCTTGGGAATTTAGAGAGTAGGATTATCATTATGTGTTGTTTCTAGTAGTCTACCTTTTAGGGTACACCTAAAAAAGGACATAGTGCCTCCTTAGGAATCCTAAGACCTAGCCTACCATTTGAATATTACTTGTGTGGATTCTATTTTGGTGTAAATTTGAAAGTTCAAAGCCTTCGGATTCATTCTGAGAGACAATCTATCTAAGTGATTGAACCATTCCATTCCCGCTCCTATGCCCCTCTTGCTCTATTTATCTTGCAGAGATAAGATAGATTAAAATTTAGCTCTACATAAACCATAGAAAACCTTAGCTACAACACATTGTGCTTTATGCACCCTTGTACCCTGCCACTGAATAAAAAGATAGGAACATTAGTTTACTTTACTTTTTATGCAAACATCAGCAAAAAGAGGGAGCTTCCCCACCTAATTTGAAGAGCAGTTACTACACATTGTGCATAGTTGTCTATTTCCAATAAGCACTCGAGAGGTGATAATTGAAATGCCAACAAGATACATGTAATTCACAAAGTCTTCACATGAATATACGCATGTTGCAAAGTATAAAACTTGAATACACAAGTCATAAGGTATACGCTTGAATACACATAAGCCATAATGTATACACTTGAATACACATAAGTCACAAGGTATACACATAAGCCACAAAGAATAAACTTGAATACAAGGTATGCAACGTATTCACATGAATACGCATAATGCATAAAGTATACACATAAAGCATGTAGCATACACATGAATACACATTGTGATAGGGCGAAAATACTTATTAGAAAATGAACAGCAAACAAAAAGAAGTGCAAATAACAATTAAAGACACCCTACACCTCAAGATTGGCCTAATGATTAACTTAACTAAGAAAAATGAAATATTTCACCTTGTTGAGTTGTCCTTTGCTTGGCCCTTTGATCTTCGATGTATGCTCCTTTGATGGAAAGGGATGCAAGCTATGAGATGAGATGATGATGGAAAATGAGTGAAAATGGATGCAAGTGTGAGAATTTGGCTAAGTATGGCTCAAGAGAAAAATTTGCAAGAGTTTGGCTAGCATAAAATGGTCTCTCTTAAAATGAGAGAAAAGAGGGGGTATTTATAGAGAATTGTGAATTCTCTAGGGAAATGGATGGTTGAGATTGAGCCACCAAGATCAAGATGTAGGGCTAAGATAAGTTGAGAACTCACAAGCCCTCACATCTTGACATGTGGCATGTGAAGCGGCTTGAAAAAGATGATGTGTACATGAGTTGGAAGAAGAGTACATGACATGGAGGTAGTACATAGTACCTTGGGATTGAGACAAGATCTCCTCATAAAGGAGGTCCTTGTCCCCATTTGGGTGAGAGGACATGTGAGGAATTAAAAATTCCTCAAATATCCACATGGGAAGGAGAAAATGAATTTTAAATTCCAAGGGATGCATTGGGGGATTAAATTTGAATTAAAAATTCACATGGGGAAAGAGGTGCCTTCTCCAAAAGGAGAAAGTATTTAATAAAGTTGACTTATGACACATTCCATAAATGACATGGAGATTAGGTTGTCCTAATTAAGTGATTAAAGTTGTGCAAGCACTTGATTGGACAAATTAATGACATATTAGAAGAGGGTTAGTTTTGACATGTGACTTGATGTGACAAGTCAAAGATCACATGGGGAAGAGAAAAATGAATTTAATATTCATTGGGAAGGATAAAATGAATTAAAAATTCTTTGAGAGGTTGAGTAGGCTAGTTAATGAAGGATTAGAGGAGTGTTAGGTGGCTAAGCGAGATTAGAGGCCAACTTACAAAATTTGGAGGATGTGACACATCCTAATCAAGGATTAGGCATGTGCACATCCCTAATGATGAGATTAAAAGATGGATTAGGATTAAGGAAGGGATGTTACATGTGAGGGATTAAATAAATGTCATATTTATTTAATTATTTTGATGAAAAGGAGGAAGGTATTTAATTATTTAACTATATACCTTAGGGATTAGAAGAACTATAGAGGTATTAATTAAATAATAGTGATATTACTTAATTAATGTGGATAAGAGGATGCTTAGATGAAAGGGGATAAATTTGGAAAAAATAAGTGTCCAAATTTAGGTGTCTACACACATAATGCATGAAGCATACACAAGAAGTACAAAGCATACACGTAATACATGAAGCATACATAGGAAGCATGAAGCATACACGTGAATACATGTAATACATGAATCATGCATAGGAAGCATGAAGCATACATGTAATACATGAAGTATACATACGATGGCAGGAAAGATGCTTTGATACCACTATAATGTCCCATAACCTTATTTGCCCTAGAATTTTCCTATTGATCACAAATTGTAACAAATTAGGGTTAGGGTTTTCACCTTATTAAATAAATATCTCTTTAATGATGTAATCTTGGATTGAATCTTGCATTCACCATATGAACAACCTTCTCAAATACGTATATATGCTTGTTAGGGTTAGACAATTGCATCACATTCCTAGATTATCAATAATGCAACATATTAGGAAATTGGGAGAAGGGATGTGATGGGTCCACCCAAAGCCATATGTCAAGCCTAAGAGGGTGTATACCACAACCCTCCCCTTGGTGACTTGTACTTGCTTTTCCCAACAATGTATTAGCCCCTAAAGACACTTGCCACCTTGTGGGATTGGGTGGTAATTGCAAGTGGGATTTTTGGGCTCCTACCACTTCACCCTTGGCCCCTCCTTGAGGAATTGGGAAGAGGTTGCAAGTGGGATCTTTTGGCCCCTACCATTTCACCACTACCCATACCCATAGGGTGGGTTTCAAAGAGTCAACATAATTTTGATTCAATCATAAGAAATCCTTATTTATTATCTTAGAAGCAATAAGCATACGTTAGTAAACAATTACTTGCAAAAAATACACATTTAATATTCCTTTATTATGTAGGGCCATATTTATATAGATGTAAGATAATAAATGGCAGAAATACACCTGAGTATAGGATAGATCTTATATACTCCTAATTATATATATATATAACAACCTGTTGTAATACAAGAGTCTGATTCTCTTTGTCTTTCTAATCTGTATGTTTCTTCTCCTTGATCTATCTGTTCAAGTATTTCAAAGATATTTCTTAAAGAGAATCAAATAAATAAATACTGATAAGGATTAATAATTTTTGAAAGCATCATTATTACATAATCGTATATAATTCATATGTATAGATATTTTATATATTTATATATATATATATATGTATATTTCATTATATATATGTTGTGTAATTATATTTGACTTACTTCCCTTATTGATTCATCACTTATCTTCATTTATCTTTCCTTGAACTATATTACTCTTCATGATATCAATCCCCCACTATATTTAGGGGTTGCTGCCCTTTCTGAGTTCAGAGTATTTCTTATTCTTTCTTACTTCCCTTGTTGTTGCTTATCCTTTGTCTTCATATATTTCTCATTTAACCATATTCCTTCCTTGATCAATATATCTCTTCAAGATCTATATATTTTATCTTTAAATCACATATTATATCTCTGCTATAGATCCTCCTAAAATTATACTTGCATTTCTATCATCCGTAGCTTATCATATGTCTGCCTTTAAACCTAATTGTGTCCAGATTCCTTGAAATGTAGATATCATTCGATGCCTTGTTCTTTATTTTCCAATCCTTATGGTTTCCCCTTCTCCTATTCATTCTTTTATACTTTTATATTCTCCTTATGCCCTTTCACCGAAGGAGGCATCCTTTAGAGCATTCAACCCTTCATAGGGACATGACTATTTTTTAAAGTGTTGATCGATGTTGATAATTTTAATTGTTGCTTTTGTAAGTTTGAAACATTACTATAACGCCATAGAAAGTGCACAAAGACAACGAAGAAGATTAGAAGCAAACATGCAATACTAAGATCTAAGATGCAAATCTAAATGTTTAAGCAACAAAGAACAAAGGAAAGTCAGAAACGTAAACAAAACTAGAACAATCTCACCAATTTCCATGATTCATCTCGATTTCCCTTCTCCATTTTGCTTGTGTAGTATAATTGCCCTCAGATTTTTCGTAAATTCGTGCAAGTATAGCCTAAGATAATGATTAGAAAAATATCGAAGATTCAAGACAAAGTGCTCTCAAAAGTCATAAGATTTCGTGAGAGAGAGATTTTGAGAGAGATTGGAATGATGTAGAATAGATCAATTTATAGAAAATTGATTATTCGAACGATAGGCCAAGATCGAAAGATTAACAGATGGTTGAGATCGACAGATTAGACATGCAGTCTAATAACTGTTAGTAATGACTTGAGTGATACAAATTAGAAATAGAATTAAAGATTAAATAAATGATTTAATCTTCAGTTCGGCATTTGAAAACATAAGAAATATCTTTGCATGACAAAGATGAAGATTGATTATAACGACTCTCTGTTCGAATGCACGCACAACATTTAATTAATTAAATAAGAATATTTAATTAATATGCATGTGCATGCAAATGAGTTAGAACTGGACAATTGAATGATTTGACGAAGAGATTACTCGAGAACGTCACTCAAACATCAAATGAAGAGTTAACTAAATGATTAAAATAGATGTTGAGTCGAGCAAAAGTGAATACTTAGATAACTCACATAATTATCTAAAATATAGAGGAATGCGTTAAAATAGAATTAATGAATTAAATAATTCATTTAATTCAAGACTCGATATTTGAAGAATAATTAAATAAATAATATTTATTTAATTAAGTGATGAAGGGATTTAAATGAATAATTAAATAAATAAATAATTTATTTAATTATAGTTGAAATATGATAAGGAGTAAATTAAATAAGAATTTATTTAATTTGACAAGAAGGATAAGGTTAATTAGTAACATAATTAAATAAAAAGTGTTTATTTAATTATTAGATAGAATAAAGAAAAGTGTAAATTAATTAAATAATTAAGATTATTTAATTAATAGAAGAATTAACAGAAGATGAATTAATTAAATAATTGACATTATTTAATCATGACCATGAAGAATAGAATATGGAAGTCGTAGGCCTAAAACCAGATTTCGGTGTCTACATTTGCCCCTCTTTGATACAATGTCATTTCGGCGTTGTGTCAAAGAAAATTGATAAGAAATATGGCCCAGTCATGAGTGTAAAACAGGTGAAGGTATGCCCCCTCGGGAGGACAAGCGGGTTCAAAGAACATGAGTGTGCTCTCGAAATTGATGAGAGAACTAGAAGATGAAAGAAAAAAGGATAGAGGAAAATAGATAAGGGTGGTGAAGATGTAGAAAAGAAAAGAAATGTTAGTGCAAAAAGAAAGATTGAGAAAGAATAAAAGAAATGAGATGGAATTTAGTATTAGCAATCTTCGATGTTTCGTTGTATCAGAAAAGGTATTGCACTTTATCATCATTGGGCGAGACTAATACAAATGGAGAAAAACACCAGGATATGACATAGATCAAGGTGTGCAAGGTCATCCACTTGCTAACAACAGACAGTCGCAGACAAGGATTTTCATTAACTCATACTAAGGGCACAAGTTGCCCCAGTCTTTTTGTCAAGACAAACCAGAGACAGCAAACAAAGTAAAAGATGGGTCATGAGATGTCATCGCTCCTCTAAATCCTTCATGGGACATCCTTGAGGAAACTAGTAACATGACTCAAAATCAAATTTAAAAGACAGTCGACAGATAGCAGTCAAAGAAAATAGAATTTTGATACCTCGTTGCTTCTCTAAATCCTTCATGGGACATCCTTGAGAAAGCTAGTAACATGAATCCCAGTCATCAATTCAAGATAAATGATAAGATAAATAAGTCAGAAAGTCAAAAAGCCAGTAAAAATATTTGCCAAAACATGAGTTGTTTGTTTGATTGATAAAAGGATTGATTGATAGAGCCTGATGTCAGGAGACACACCTACCGGATAAGACTGTGAGTCTAGTTTCGATGTTATGACTATCTGTATAAGGCATGACAAAGCCTGGTTTCAGAAAGACATGTATCATATAAGACATTGAGTCAGATGTCGTTGATGTGATAACCTGTGTAAGGCTATGCTTGACCTTATCGATTATGCAGGAAGGACTCATCCTGTATAAGACATAGGTTGATTGTTTTGATAATGTCCGTTTCCAAGAAGGACACATCCTGTAGCAGACTTTTGGTTGATCTATTTGAATTGTTTTGTTTGGAAAGTTTTTTGATTTGACTTAGAGACATTGCTAACTTGTTCACCAGATGGATGCATGACTTGATATGACGTGTTGAAAATTGACTACGCACGACGATAAACCCTAAAGGACTGACCTAGTGCGGCCTCAGGGCTCATCGATTGATGTCCTTGCCTACATTGTACACGCAGATACCTCGTAGTCCGACTTGACTTGATTGACAAGACTGACTACAAATAGAAGATGTGTGTGAAAGTGAATGTGACGAACCCTAATGGACTGACCTAGTGTGGCCTCGGGGGCTCATCACTTGATGGCCTTGCCTACGTTATACACGCAGAGACCTCGCAGTTCGACACGACCAATGACCTTGTCATATATACATATGGATTGACTCAGGACTTTATACAGACAAACCTAAACAGACTGACCTAATGCCTCGGGGGCACATTGGCAGATGGCCTTGCCTACGTCCAGTCGCAGAGGCAACGTAGTTCGACAAACGACAAAGACTGACACGTGCGACTGACTTTGACTCTTTTTTTTTTGGATTTTCAAAATGTTTTCATTTTTTTTTGTCTTTTTGAAGTTTTCCGATGTTTTTGTGTTTTCTCAGGTCATTTTTGCGATGTTTTTGTGGATTTTCCATGGTTTTACGTCTTCAACACAACCAATGTAAGAACCAATATGACACATGTCAAGTGTCTACCCCCAGTCGAGTATATAAAACCAATTGATTATGAATAGGGTAAAATGGGGGATATGAAATGCTCTCGATGTCAATCATTCCAAGTTATGGGAAAGAATACCACTTATTATGAATGGTATATACAAATGATGGACAGGAAAGATAAGGGATATGTACAGGGATAGGTATTATGTACAGGGATAAGGACTATGTACCAGGTAGTGGACTATGTACAGGGAAATGATTCCTACAAGCAACCAAGAAACCATACACAAGAATCCAAGGACAACCATGATCTTGCCCCTAGTCAAGCTGAAAACCAATTGATAGGTGATGAGGATGGTGACAATGTTGTTTGACATAGGAAGGACACATCCCGAAACAACATGAGGATGATGATAATGTGACTAAAGGATCAATGTTTGTAGCCATGCTAGAAACAAATCCAATGAATGTTTTGAATGATGCACTAGAATGCATAGAAAGATTATATGGATTGGGCTTGTTGCATTTGGAATGACTTTTCAAGATTGGATGGGATGATGGAAGATCCTTAGACCATTGACAAGGGAAAAACCATGGCATGCGATAGGTATTGCGTATAAGGATAACTCGTTTGGAAAAATGCTATGAAGGCTATGACATGATATTTCATGGATAGTGTATGACCAAAGGATAGACATGTCAAGAGTTTTTCCAAAGCATGATTTATGTTTGTACCCATCCTTATAAAGATCAAAGTAGGTGGGAAAATGGATGTGAGAGGTTGGGCCTAGATGGATAGATGAAAATGTCATACGAAGGGTATGGGAGATGAGACAACTTGCCCCCAGGTGTAATAGTCCACATAGATAATTTCTTACACATGATGCATGTTTGCCAGGTTTTCATCATGGTACTTATCCAAAGCACCATAAGAATGGTTTTCACTATTGGATGAAATTTTTCTCTTGACTTTTGTTTTTCTTTTTGGTGTCACCAAGATGCCTGTTTGCCAGGTTTTCATCAAAGTGAATTGCTTTCTTTCTTTTCTTTTTTTTTTCAGGATGGCCTTGATACTTTAGATGATCACTGATTGTTCTTAATCCATTGATGGTGTTGATGTAGAGACCGGTGCTATGATATGCCAATAATAACCTTGATGAAGTAGTTGCCTTGTTAGGATCATAGCACTTGCATACAATTGATTGATGTCATTGTGATCCTTGTTGACACTAGAGTTGGCCTTATCAAAATACGCACATCGCGATAGAGTGTCATGGGAGTCCTTACAATAAAGAGTTGCTACCAAGATGCGATGGATTTGTGACATAGGATTTTTAGACTTTAGGCGAGATGTAGGATTATGACGGATGATGGTAGATGCATTTGGCAATTTAGATGTAGGAATTTTTATTTGCCAAACTTGGGGTGATGGATGATGGAGACTGGGTTTCATATTGGGATAATATTTGGAACCATGACTTTTATATGCCTTGTATGATGACCATTTTGAAGGAGGTGGACATTTATTATATGTGGGAGTCCTCTTTTCTTGTGGTTCCACATTTTGATTGACTTTTAATTTTGAACTATTTTCTTTGCTTGATCCATTTTTCTTTGGGATCCATTTTGACTTTATTTTTCCACTTGGATTTTTGATTGATTCAATGGCCTTTGATATTTGATTTTGAACTTTGAATTTGGAAGACTTTTGTTTTTGTTGGTTCCAAATGGAAGGTTTATTCATGTTGGAATGACAATTTATGGTATGAATGGAAGGAGTGTTGGCAACAACCTTATGGTAAGAACTACTCATGGCCTCCATTTTGATGTTTGTATCAGATAAAGTTTCCCCCAATATCGAGAAGGTAACATTAACATCATTAGATTTTCTAATTGAAGGATAACCAAGACCTTGATGTCTAGGATTTTCCTGAAACTGTATTGGTTCTAGAATTCCTTTCTCATGTATCCCTAGTCCTTTTCCTTGATACTGCATGCTCTGACAAATTATGTTTGTGATAGGGTATTTTTTGTTTTGAAAGAAAGATGAAAACCCATCACTGTTCATATGGAAATTGTTACTTGGAATCTTCTCCTCTTCAAGAAAGCCTGATTTGATAAAAGAGGATGATCCTAGTTGATAGGATGTCATATCTTCAATGACATGTTGGATATTGTTGTTGTTATTTTGTGACATATCAGATTCAGAGGATTCTACTGGTGCTTCCAAGTCAATGTTGAAACCATCTTTATGGTCATTGTCATAGAGTCCAATGAACTCAGCTATAGCTTGATCATTTGCAAATATGTCTAGAGTAGGAGACTCTCATTCTAGAGGAATATCATCTATGTGTTCAAAAGAGGCAAGTGTCTCATTTTGGGAAATGGATGTGTTTTGTACTTGGATAGGGTTGTCTTCAAATGTTTGATCATGAATGGCATAAAGGTCAAGGAGTGGATCATTTTGGACTTCTTGCTCAATAGTAGTGTCTTGATCAAAGATAGGTTTGTCTTGAATAATATGGTTGGGAATGGAATCTTGATCAAGGATAGGTGTATTTTGGATGCCATGATTATCTAGAAGGACTTCTTGGATGGACTTAAAGATAGGGTCATGGGATAGATTACTTTGATCTTGATAGGAAGGTGAAGCCATGAAGTCATGCTTTGGACTTTCCATTTGACATGTATCCTTAAGTTTAGTAGATGGGATGTGACTTTGGAGACCATGAATAGATGTATTTTCATGACTAAATGTTGATTGAGATGGAGTGGCTTGGAAGGGATTAGTCAATGAAAGACTAGGATAGGACATGGAGGATTGGAAGGGATTAGTGGATGAAGGACTATGATAGGACATGGAGGCTTGGAAGGGATTAGTGGAAGGTTGGTCTCCCTTGTCAAGGTTAGGATAAGGGTGATAAGTGGACGTTTGTTGTGGATTCATGGCATGGATTACGCTAAGGGACTCTTGATAATGAGGGTAGATGGATGGAGGACTAGGACTTATAGATTGTTGGTAGGAAGGGTATGTAGGTAGGTGACCATGGGTTGACGTTGGTAGGCATTTGGATTGGATAAAATGTTTTTTGAAGTCTATGGCTTGTTGGTATTGACCATTACGGAGTAACTGGTATTCAACTTGACTAGCACGCATATCAAGGTAAATTACAGACATGGTGGTGAGGTTATGATGAAAGATGGAGTATGACTAAGGTATGTGATATGAGGGCTAAGGTATGACAATGCAAAGAGCGACTTAAGTCTAAGGTATGCAACCTAAGCTATGTTTTTGGGATTTTCGTATGCAAAATAAGGGATGTTCTAGGATGACACTAGTCTAGACTCTAAAGATGCAAAGTCTAAGCAAGACCCTAAAGTGATCAATTCTATAAACCCAAGACGAAGGGACCAACTACCTAAAGTCAAACCAAGGTGTCAATTTAGTTTAAATCAAGGAGCCAATGTAGGACGAGGATCAAATACAAGTTGAGTTTCCTAACTAGACTGATGAGCTAGGAGGACTCTCTGTAGGACAAAGTATAAGATGATAGGACTAGGTTCAATGACAAATTTTGTTGACACTATGACTTTTCTAGAGTATAGATGGTGGGCCTATCCTAAAGTTTGTAAAAGTGACCTTTCTAGAAGTTTAATGCAAGGTAATATGTATTCTAAGATGAAACTAAACTCTGAACTAAGACAACTAGGGTAATGACCAAATGAACCTAAAGAATGAAAATTTGAGAAAATCGTTTCAAGTTTTTGTTCAAGGACCGTTTGTGTAAAGACAACTGAAACTGGTATAATGGTGTTGACTGGATAGTGACTGTGAATTCTAGTTTTATGATAATCAGACAGATGCGTTGCAGGATCTAACATATGCGGTCAATTTTATCCGATGCAGTTCTCCAGTAATCAATTGCGTTTCTCTGGTAAAGTTCAGTTTGACTCTGACAGATGCAGTTAACCTTTTAACAGATGTGACTCATACTGACAGTTGCAACTCAGAATATAACGCATGTGGTTTTTCCAAAGAAATTGCGAGCTAAACTGGCAGATGCGACTCTAAACTAGACAGATGCGACTCAAGACTAAACAGATGCGACCTAAAATAATAGTTGCGACTCAAATTTTAACAGATGCAACTCAAAATAACAGTTGTGAGTTTCTGGTGAACAGTTGCGACTCTCTGTGAATTTTCAGTGACATGAAATTTAAACTGACTCCATTTTTCGTGATCAAATTCTGACAATCAAAGACAATCGTAAGACAAAGTATTTTCAGTTTCAATTTTGGACTCAAAGAACGTTTAAAGTGATTACAGATAAGCACATCCTAATAGGCCAAAAACCTAGGGTTTCTATACTTGGTATAGCCCACCTATTATACCCCGGATTGGTGATGAACACCTTTCCTTCTTGAGAGCAGATAGCTTAGGAATTTGGTGGCATTAGCTCCCCTCCACGGCTCATTAACGTCTTTCGAGCACACCAATTCTGAATTCTTTGGGCAATGACCTCCGAAGAACTGCTATCTCTACTCAAGGGGATCAGTAGTGAGTATCTTCGAGCATGATATTGTACCCTGCACTATACCAAGCAACGGCCACAAATAGGTTGGTCTCTAAAACAAAGGGTATTTAATATGGGCATTCTGTTCGTGAGGTGTGATCCATACGGTGCGAGTCCCCTTTCGGATCCATCTCGTTGGAACCAGACTCATGATTCTTGGGGTTTCCCCAAGAACCCACTTTTATATACCGGTTGGAAGTCCCTCGGGTTCAGGGTGCTATCGGTCTGAGTCATCCTGGGGTGAGTACATTTTCCCACCAGAACAGGCCCAAATTCTAGAGTTGGTAACCGTTTCTCTTACACCTAGGATCGCACGGATGCACAAGGGGAGAGGATACTTCGATGTACCAAGTCGTAAGGGTAACCAGACTTGTGCTTTCACACCAAACACAGTAGACACTCGTTAATTTTAAACCAAATGAAAGATTTGCTATGCTACCAAACAATTTGTTTCAAAAATTAACTAAGGTCTTCGACAAGCATCCTGCAAAAAAATTCGTTAGTAGTTTGCAATATTGTCTTCGTCAATCGTCCTGCAAAAGCTTGTTAACTCCAAAAGGCCACACACTGAAGATAATATATTAGTAACACACAAATCAATTGAAAATTTTAGATTTCTGAAAATAGAAATAAAGTTTTACCAGTCAATTTCGTCGTTGTACTACCAGTTAGATGCATTGTTTCTTCTTCAATTGTGGCTCAGGAATTCAATTACGGTTTGGGAAAATACAGATGCGTCATTTCCTCTATCAAATGCAGTGCAGAAAGTCAATTGCGGTTCAGGAAAATTCATATGCGTCGTTCCGTACGAAAAACCTGCAAAAACCAAAAATAAAAGATCTACAGATCCACGAAGATGGCATCTTCACGTCAGGTTCACCAAATGTAACGCCATAGAAAGTGCACAAAGACAACAAAGAAGATTAGAAGCAAACATGCAATACTAAGATCTAAGATGCAAATCTAAATGTTTAAGCAACAAAGAACAAAGGAAAGTCAGAAATGTAAACAAAACTAGAACAATCTCACCAATTTCAAACGTATTTCCATGATTCATCTCGATTGCCCTTCTCCATTTTGCTTGTGTAGTATAATTGCCCTCAAATTTTTTGTAAATTCGTGCAAGTATAGCCTAAGATAATGATTAGAAAAATATTGAAGATTCAAGACAAAGTGCTATCAAAAGTCATAAGATTTCACGAGAGAGAGAGATTTCGAGAGAGATTGGAATGATGAAGAATAGATCAATTTATAGAAAATTGATTATTCGAACGACAAGCCAAGATCAAAAGATTAACAGATGGTTGAGATCGACAAATTAGACATGCATTCTGATAACTGTTAGTAATGACTTGAGTGATACAAATTAGAAATAGAATTAAAGATTAAATAAATGATTTAATCTTTAGTTCGGCATTCGAAAACATAAGAAATATCTTTGCATGACAAAGATGAAGATTGATTATAACAACTCTCTGTTCGAATGCACGCACAACATTTAATTAATTAAATAAGAATATTTAATTAATATGCATGTGCATGCAAATGAGTTAGAACTGGACGATTGAATGATTTGATGAAGAGATTACTCGAGAACGCCACTCAGACATCAAATGAAGAGTTAACTGAATGATTAAAATAGATGTTGAGTCGAGCAAAAGTGAATACTTAGATAACTCACATAATTATCTAAAATATAGAGGAATGCATTAAAATAGAATTAATGAATTAAATAATTCATTTAATTCAAGACTCGATATTTGAAGAATAATTAAATAAATTATAATATTTATTTAATTAAGTGATGAAGGGATTTAATGAATAATTAAATAAATAAATAATTTATTTAATTATAGTTGAAGTATGATAAAGAGTAAATTAAATAAGAATTTATTTAATTTGACAAGAAGGATAAGGTTAATTAGTAACATAATTAAATAAAAAGCGTTTATTTAATTAATTAGATAGAATAAAGAAAAGTGTGAATTAATTAAATAATTAAGATTATTTAATTAATAGAAGAATTAGCAGAAGATGAATTAATTAAATAATTGACATTATTTAATCATGACCATGAAGAATAGAATATGGAAGTCGCAGGCCTAAAACCATATTTCAGTGTCTACAATTACTTATCAATTATATCCATTTCCTTTTTGTAATAGACATTGCCTTATATTAATCGCTAGGGTATATATTAGTTCCACGCCTTCTCCTTTTATTAGGGATCCTTTTGTCTTATTCATAGGAATCAATCAATCGCAGCCTTTGTGCCCTTTGATTGCTATTTTTTTATTATTAATGTTTGACAATTTTAATCACTGTCTTTAGAAGGAATATATATTATATATTTCCTTATTTCAATATATTTATCAATTTTTATCTATTTATTAATATTTAAAATATTATATTATTATTATTTTCATAATACTAAATTGTTAATATTTGTATTTATGTTTTTTTTTTTTTATACGTAAGTTTTATATGTTATATTAATTTAAAGATAAAAACATACACTCGTCTGCTAAGCAAGAATTTTCCATCGCCCGATCAAAGCCCAAAAACTACCAAACTACCCTCGACTAGCACAAAGAATATGATCATTTCAAGATTTTTTAAAAAATGGCATTGCCACTGCCAAAAACCAAAAAAACTCCAGACTTGAACAACCCAACCAAACCATAACATATTCTTGACTAAAATTATACACCAACCAATTCACAGGAAACCATTAAGTTTGGAAAAGGACTCAAAATCCTTAACCCATTTGAGGCCTCTGACTGCCATTAACCCTAGCATCTTCTTTAGGCATTCCACCTCCACATCCACGATCATTTGATGATGTATGAGTGTCACCCCGCTCAGGTCCATGAGGAAAGGATAGAATTTAAAACCTTGTATGTATTCTGCAAAGGCTCCAAATCTGCTGGATGTAGGATCTCAGTGCCAACAATCTCCGCCTTCAGAACCTCCTCCATGTCACCCACCAAATCCTTTCTAAACAACTGCACCAACAACTCCTTCACCTCCAACTTAGGAACTCGAATATCAAGTAGAGAAGCCAAAAACTGCGAGGAAATATGCGCATTATCCCTCCCATACTCCTTTTGTTCAAGGTGGCCACTCCCCAAAATCATTTTTACTATTGCGATAGTGAGAGGATCAATGTTGAGAAAGATTCACTTCAACCTCTGGTTTGTTATCTCACAGAATGTAGCCTACCTTGACATTGCCAGCAAAGAAATTGGGGTGTCCGCTCCAAACCACACCAGACCCTCCATCGAAACTGCTATTACAAACTTCGAGTGCTATCCATTGCCATGCTTAGATGTCTTAAGAAGCCAAGCGAAGGCTACCAACCAACTCTCCACCATTAACTAAGCATCAACACCGAAAAACTTACTATGCAACACAACCGACACCTCCACTCATTAATAAAGACTGTGGGCTCCCATCAATTCCAACTTCACATGAATGAGACATAATTTCTATGCAAGGCAAGTTGTCCTTGCACCAGCAATTTCGTCTTGCAACCACAACGCTGTATGCAAGGAAATCCTTAGAAAACGAGCTTTTAACTATTGACCATCATTACAAATACTCACCATAAACAAAGTGACTCTTCTCTTATGCCAACATCCACCTCAACACTAGTTACCCCACGTGGATGCCACCTCTCGAACCTTCTAAAGCCCTTCGCCGGCTTGGAGGGCCGCCCACACATTTTCCCACAATATTTTTATTTATGTTTTAATATGCATTGTATTTATTTATTTATTTTCATTTTAACACTTAGTAATTTTAATGTTCCATTTTGGAGACATGACATGAGTCAAGTCACTTGCCACCATGATTGTGTTGTGGATCCTTTCTTTCATTCAATTTGATCCATTTTTCTTCTCAAAACCCAAAATTCAAATGGGATTTGGATCCTTAACTGATCAACAAATAAAGTCCCTAAGATATCAATTTTTCTAACCATTCCTGTCAACACACACAACTAGTGCAAAGTAACCCTAGCACTACTCCAAATCTAGGGCCACATACATCAAAAGTTTGAATTTTTGTGAGCACTATTGTCACATATCAGATTCTATGAGACCTGAACATGCCAAAAAGAATTTTTTTCCATATACCTAGACACACTAATTTAGTTGCCTGCTAGGAGGCCTACAATTGCAAAATGGTGAAGGAAAATGAGGAGATGCCAGCTTGAGGATAATGAGAATGGATGTAATTTCCAATTGATTAGAAGATACCCTTGCAAGGATGAAAGCACCTCTATTTGTGGGTTTCTACACCTCTTTTTTTTGTGGCCCCTCTCTTGTGTGTTGGTATGAGACTAGTATAACATCAAGACAAGATCAAAATGCCTTTCATTGAACCTCAAGTGATTCGTCTTGTATTGCAAATAAAAATACCTTCGATAAACTATACATGGGAGGATGAATTGGCCTCAAGTGAATAGACACTGCCTTCTCTCCTTTGCAAATATTCTCCCTTCACTTCTCTCAACATTGAACGAGGTGATCTTTGTTATGTCATAGAGGTTGACTCTAACCTGGTCGCTTTGCTTGAATAATTCAACATCAAATCGTTGAATTGGTGGTACAGTTGTGAACCAATATCCTATACCTGCAAGAACACAACAAATGAACACATTAATAAAATCAAATGCAAGTCAGAATAGATATTCCTCAAGAAATTCATTTGAATGCAAAAGAAAAGGAATGAAATGAAGAACACAACAAACTTAAAACAAAGATATCAAATCCCATTCTAAAACAAAGCAAACTCTTAATATCTTGAGGGAGTTGGTGCATATTTGATGTGAAAATTGTCCCTTTCCCAACTCCAATGGTGTGATGAAGATGATCGATGATGAAGAGTGATCCACTTGATGAAGACCTCCAATATGCTCCAAGATAAAAATTTGCATAACCTAGCTAAGATTGGATGAAATTGGATAAAAATTGCTATGAATTTGAGTATAGTAAGTTTACTCAAGTTGTGGATGATCAAATGAGGAATGAAGCCTCTTATTTATAGAATTTCAAGTTGAAGAGATGTCCAAAATGAAGCAATGTGGGACAAAGATCCAACCAATAGGAAGGAGCCACTTGTCAACATGTGAATGGATGATGTGCAAGTTTTGAAGAATGTGTCAATAAATGGATATATTTGAATTTTAAAATTGTTGAAATGACATGTAAGAGGGAAAGAACATGCATTGAATGCCACTTGGCTCAAGGAAAAAGGACTTTCTAGGTGGATTAAATGCCTTGTTGGAAGGAAAAATTCCACTTGGATTTTTGAATTCAAATTTGAGGAATATTCCTTTATTATGCCTTTTGAGAGAAAATAGAGATTTAATAAATGAATTAAATCTATTTTCTTGTGCAAGTTGCAAAAGCTAGAGGATGGGATATGAGAAGAGATTAAATTAATCAAGATTAATCAATTTAATGAGAGGTCAAAATGATGTGACATATTGATTTAGATTTATGGATTGATTTAAATCAAACATGAGAAGAATATGATTTCAAGATTAATAAATAAATATTTTTGTTTTATTTAACCAAGGAGATGAAGTTAGATTAAACTAAATAAGGTTTTAATTTATTTAATTTAATGGATGGACTTTAAAGATTTAATCAAATAAAATTGATTATTTAATTAATTAGGGATAATTAGATCAAACCGATTGATTTAATTAACAAGAAATGATGACTTAATTAGATAAATGATTTATTTAATTAAGAGAGGAACATTGATGAATTTAATCAAATAAAGGTATTTGATTAAATGGTTAGGCTGAGGGATGATTTAGGATGAAACAGTGTTAGTGGTCGAGATCAGATGTGCAATGTCAATCAGTATATTTTATGTGTCTACATTTTTCCCCTTTTTGAAGTAGTGGACTCGTTGCATTGGTTCGAAGAATAAACAGTCTCGATCAAAAGCCAAAAAAAAATTATTTTAAAAATTGCCTCACTACTGCCCCGGTGAAGAAAATTATGGTAATATACTGCCCCCTCGAGAGATCAAACAAAAATTTTGATTTTTTGGGTGATCTCGCGAAAAGAGAGGACAAGGTGCTTGATAGGTCTAGAAAGGCTTCGGGAGGTCAAAAAATGAGGTAAAACATCAAAAAACAATGTGAAATGACCTTCAGACAAACAAAAACGGAACCGGGGGTCCAAAACCCTAGCAGGATGGTCGAATGGGGTCAAAAAACCCTAATTTTTAGGCTTAAATAGGCCTCGAGGGGCCACTTCCAGTTTATTTGGACACATTCAGCCTTAAGAGGTTTCACGATTTGAGCCTTGATACCCTGAAAAGATGGCACAACGACAGCTCCTGTGGCATATCTTTGACCGAGTGCGGACATACCAGTGACCTCCCGGCATCAAGGCACCGATATGTGATCCTTACCTGAGCTTCATTTTTTGTTTTATGCGTTTATTTATTGCATTTAGAACTAGGTCATTTGTAGCGGTGCTATATAGTGCCACACAAATTTCAAACTGGACTGCTCAGTCCTTCAAACTGAACCGCCATCACAAGATGGACCGCCACGGTGGAGTTTGGAGTTTGGGAATAGACTCCAAACTCTGATGCATTCATGAAATGGAGCATTGGATTTGAAAACTCTAATGTTGCGGTGAACTTTAGAATTAGGGTTCGAGATGCTTAAGAAAGTGCACCACCACGGTGCAGTTTGGGATTTGAAGATGCCATTGTTGCTGTTTGCAAATTTCAAACTGTGATGCCTTCACAGTTTGCAATGTTGGGCTAGTTTTTTGAATGCTCGGGATAAATTTTCCTGATAAATTTAACACGATGATCTTTCCTGATGCAGGAGGGGGTGAGGGAGATCTATTCTTGCGAGCACAAATCATGGGAGATATTTAGTTATTTGTGAGATCTAACCGATAGGGAGCAGGACCAACTTCGAGAGATGGGGCTATGGTACATTGCCTACGCAGCACCTATGCGAACCCATCTTGACATGATGTCTGTGCTTTCTGAGAGATGGCATAGTGAGACATCATCCTTTCATCTTCCCACTAGCGAGGCCACTGTTACCTTGGAGGACATGTGGCGCATCCTTAGATTGCCAATACATGGTCGGCGAGTTATTTATGATATGGATGTCGGACGAGATGCCTGCCATGTAGTCCTGACCACATATGAGATCATGTTTTGTGAGGGCCAGATAGAGCTAGAGTGTCACCAATTGCTCACGTCACCATTCCATCTAGTGATAGCTACTATCATTTTAGGTCTTGTTGCTCTAGATCAACAAGGCCGGTACTTTAGTCCTGGTTAGGGGCTTTGATGGGAGCGGATGGTTCGTGACAGGCCAGTTCATTTTGCATGGGGTTTGGTTCTTCTTGCCTCCCTTTACAGGTATTTACATGAATATGGATACTTGGATGGTAGGGCACTTGGTGTAGGTGTCACACTCCTTCATGTGTGGGCATAGGAGCATATCTCCATTCTTTGGCCGTGGATTGTTCCAGTGCCAGTCGGACCTGAAGATCCAGTGGTTTGGCACTACAGGGGCAGTGTGTCCTTCACACACATAGGCGAGCATGGGATCCCTCACTAGAGGAGGGTCATTGATAAGATGATAGTGTTTACATGGCATCCCTACCTTGGTCGGCCTAGATGGGCCGATGATGTACAATAGTTATTCTTTGCCTACCAGGATCAGTTTATGCAGAGGCAGGAGCATACTATGATTGAGCAATATTTTCCAAGACGAGTTCAGTGTCAGTTTGGAAAGGTACAGGATAGGCCAGACGATGACTACGTGGCCATCTTTTCTCGCACAGTATCGCAGGGTGTCTAGGGCGATATATTCCTGCCTTTGAGGCAATGGACAGTTTCAGGCAGCTGGTGGCATGACCATGGGTGTATGATCAGGGGGTCACAGACCTAGGAGTGACTCAGGTGTACAAAGATTGGTTTTGACCGCCTCTATGTTTGACAGTTCTAGGTGCAGCCTCCATTCAACAGAGAGCTAGGGGTAGGGGAGGAAGTTGAGGATGAGGAGGTGGCAGTCCTCCAGCAGGATAGCCAGTACAAGACTAGCTAACACAAGTCCAGCCAGCACAGGTTCAAATGGATCAGCCTCATGCTGATGTACATATGTAGGATCGAGAATAGGGGTCGGAGGGTGGACATGATGGGCACCAGGATCGGGCTGCCACACCACCACAAGCCAAGGGTGGGGACCAGCCTCACGTGCAGCCTTCGCCAAGATAGCCAGGGGGTCAGCCGGATCCAAGGGACGGGTTGATAGTACAGTTGCAAGCCTAGGTCCAGGCCTTGATAGCAGAAAGGGACCGAGCTCATGCAGAGAGAGATCAAGTAGTCTTACAAAGGCAAGTTGTAGAGTTATAGGAGGCTGCAAAGATGGGTCATAAACAACAGCTAGAGAGTATGGTGGCTTCCTCCTCTCATAGCACAGTGCCTCTTCACTCATACAGGGAGGCCATCCGAGAGGCAGATTTCTATCAGTTGCTTTATCATTAGGTCGTACCCTGAGCAGCCTGGGCCCCAGATTATTCATAGCGGACTAGCCATAGACCGATAGAGGGTCATGGTGATAGAGGCAAGGGCAATAGACATGAGGGTTATACCTCATTTTTTATCGAGATATTATTCTTTCATGCCATATGGGCTCATTTTTTATAGCTCATTGGGCCTTTTTGTACCTATTGCCATACACACATGTACAGTGATCTGATTATTATGTACTATGACAATTACTTGATGTTATATATGAGATGATGATGTTGATGTGATGTGTTGTGTACCATTTATTTATTATGCATTTATGGATGGTTCTATTTCTATATGTGATGCAATAATGTTATGGTATTATGTGATGGATATACTATATATGGATGCATTTCTTTTTTATGATATATGCGTTATGTGATGGTTATGTGACTAATCGATCTATATTATGCTTCTAATGAATGATGACATATGATATGCAAATGGATTTATATGATATGCAATATGGATGGATGATAGATGATATGTATGTTAATATGATGATGCAATCTATATGATGATTGTATGTTGATGCAAATGTGTTGATTTATAAAATGATTTCTTTTTCGATCTCTTTTTTTGTTATGATGGTGATGATGATGTGAATGCAGTGATCATGATATGTGGTTATGCATTGATGAATATATGTGATTTTCCATGTATGATATGCACTTGTGACGATGTTATGATGTGATGTTATATATGACATGTGATATGTTATGCAAGATGGTATGGAGATGATTTATGGTGTATATGCAAAATGATATGTGAATAATGACCTTATGATGTATATGTGATGGCATAATGAATGTTTTTATGAGATGTTTTATATGATTATGGATGGATGTATGCACTTAATGTGATGGATCATTTATAATGCTTCTATACCTATTATGCTTTGTTTAATTATGCACTGGATGCTTATAATGATATGGAATGATTTGTGAAATGAAATGCAAAATGACTGCGATGTGGTGATTTATATGATATGGATGGATGATGGATGATCATGTTTATGATGATGTATGATTTATGCAAATGGATGCAAATGCCTGACCCATTTATGTGATGGATGATGTGATGGGTTTATAATGTTTCCTGTAATTACGTAAGAGATGGTTATATGCAAATGTGTATGTAATGTTATGTTTATGAGATGCTTAGAATAAAAAAATTATATTATATGCATATGAGATGATCAATTTTTATATATGATATGCATTGTGTTGACGATTTGTGGATGTAGGATTAATGATGGTGGTGATTAACTGTCATAGTACCTTTTTAGTGTGAAAAGCAAGAAGAAATGGAAGAAAGAAGAGATTTCAACAAGACAAAAGATGATGATGATGAATATCTATCGTGGAGTTGGGATTTTCAAAGGGCCAATTATCTTATGTTTGATAACACACATAAATATGATGCATCAAAGTATTAAGAACCAGGATGATGTTGTATTTAGTGTGATGTACTTTGACTTGACAATCAGATAGGAGTACTCTTGTTCACACCTGACATACGAAAACCTTACTAGGATGCACTTCAAGTACTTCAAACATCTCAGACCAAAACATAGAAAGGCAAGCCTTCCTATGTGGTCAAAAAAATATCTAAAACACCCTTCGTACATACCTAAATAAAGCAAGTATTCGCCGAGGTTATATTACAAGAATTTCCAACAAGCACAATAGATAAAAAGCTAATGATCGTTGCCCCATTCCTATCTCTCTAAATCCCTTCATTGGGGACATCATTGAAAGGTCCTTTGCTACGCCCCTAATATTAGTGTACATCGGGTTATGAATAGTTGGCTCTAGTGTGGCTATCTTAACTCTCTATTAAGTCATATTATCATTAGTATATTGTTATTTAGTTGTTTACGTCGGCCTAATACTTATATAGGTGTTTCTAAGTCGGCCTAGGTGATATCCTAGGCATAAATAGGTATATATAGGGGGTTGTGAGTCTTATTTCATCATGAAGTTGTGAAGTGTGTTCTCATTAGAGATATTTGGAGGTTTTCACCCTCAAAGTGGGTTGTTATTCTTAGTTATTATCAAGTATTTGCAGCATATTTCATATCATATTCTTCTATTGTGCAAGTTATTTCATAACAAGTGGTATTAGAGCATGATCTTGGCACCGTAGAGGCAAGGTTTTTCTCAATTTTGGAGGCAATTTTGGGAAGAGCATATCTTTCATATTTTGGTAAAAAAAAATCTGATTTTTAAGGGTTTTTGAAGAAAATATTAAAGAAGCTATAGTCCATATTTCAAAAGAATTGGAGCATAATTAAGCGAATTATTGCAGAATTAGGGTTTCTACACAATTTTTTTGGAATCTGCATATCTCGCACATATTGTCGAATTGGAGTCTAATTTTTATTGGGTTTTTGAAGACATACTAAAGGAGATTTCAGTAAAAAATTTAGAGAATTTAAGTTTTATTTGTGTGATTTATTTCAAAATTAGTGGTTCCCATCATGACGGGACCTGCAACAAGGGGCAAAAAGAATGTTGTCACTCCGGGGAAGACTCCTGATAAGAATGGGGTAACAATAGAGGATATTACTCTTAATGAGGAAATAAATAAGGTCAAGGAATACATTTCCTCAATGAATATGGATATGTGTGACCTAAGAGGAGATATATCAGACATACGAAACATGTTAAGCACCTACATGGCTAAACCAAGAAAGGAGTTCTCAAGCGACCAAGGTGAAAATTCTAGGTCAGCTACCATTGACACAATATTTAGTACTCCTATGGGATATAGGAATTTATTTCCAAAGGTGAATATGCGCAAGTTCGATGGAAAGGATCCTCTAACATGGATAAACCAAATGGAGAATTTTTTTGAAGTACACCAAATCCCAAATGGACAAAAGGTCACGATGGCTTCCCTATATCTAGAACCAGATCAATTCATTTGGTATCGTTGGCTTTGCACTCATCGAAGGAAAAAGGGGCTCACCATCTCATGGTCAATTTTTACGGAGGAACTCCAAGCACAATATAGCAAGAAGTGATAGACAACTTCTCAAATGCTCTGGCTAAACTTCAAATAAATAGGATCACATGATTATATTCAACAATTCCAAAATCTATCCTTAAGAGTGGATACAATTACGGCGAAAAAATTGAATGATTTTATTCCTTAAATCCTAAAGGACTGCCATTCTAAGATGAGGTAATGATTTTTAGCCCTAGCTCCATAAATGAGTCTTATCTTAGCAATACTGTGGTAGAGAAGCATTTGATTCCTAAGAAGCAAGGGGCTAATGTGACAAGAGAAAGGATTCAACACAAACCTACTAGGTTGACTCCACAGAAAATTGAGAAGAAAAGAGAAAAGGGCTAGTTTCAATTGTGATAGAAAATACAGTTGAGGACATAAATGCAGTGAAAAGAAATTGTTCTATATTGAAGGTCCAAGTGAGGAAGAAGAGGAGGAACCCATACTAGAGAATGAAAGGGAGTCAAATGAGGAATCACATGATTCTCAACCAATCATTTCTTGTCATGCACTCTTAGGTTTCAGTGCTCCACAAACTCTCAAGGTGGTGGGGTTCTTAAAGAAGCAGAAGGTAACGGTGTTGATCGAATCAGGTAGTACTCATAATTTCATCAACAAAAAGTTAGCTACTCATCTAAATTGTTTTATATATCCAGCTCAAGAGTTTCAGGTTTTGATTGCAGATGGTGGTACAATTAGTTGTTCAAGGAAGTGTCATAGCATTAAATTATCCATGGGAAATTATCAACTTGATACCCCAATGTATGTGATATCCATGGGTGCAGTAGATATTGTTTTGGGAGTATAATGGCTTACTACATTAGGAACGATTGAGATGAACTTCCAAGAACTATTCATGAGATTTCAATCAGAAGGAAGGGTAGTAGAGCTAAGGGGGTTTAAGGAAAAATCCTCACAAATGATAAGCTCTCATCAAATGCAAAATTTGCTTAAGAAAGGAGTGGATGGATTTGTGGCCCAGCTATGTTCATTAGAAGCCTTTCAATCTAATGCTCTTACTCATCCAAATTTGCAAGCTATAATTGATCATCACTCATTTGTTCTTGGAGATATTCCTAAAGGACTTCCTCCTAAGAGGGATCATGATCATGCCATATAGTTAGTCCCAAGGATCCAACCACCGAACATCAGGCCTTACAAGTATCCACACATACAAAAGAGAGATAGAAAAAATTGTTGAGGAGATGCTAGAGGCAGGAATTCTCAGGCATAGCCAAAGTGCTTACTCTTCACCTATGGTGATGGTAGGTAAGAAGTATGATACTTGGCACATGTGTCCAGATTATAGAGTGCTCAACATGTACACCATTAAAGATAAGTTTCCTATTCCAGTCATTAATGATTTTCTAGATTAATTGAATGGAGCTATGTATTTTACCAAGTTAGATCTTAGATCTGGTTATCACCAAATTTGGATTAAGGAGGAAGATATTTGTAAGACATCATTTCAGACTCATGAGGGTTATTGTTCTGGTGATACCATCTGGTCTCACCCAATGCACCCATCTACATTTCTAAAGCTTGATGGATTCCATTTTAAAGTTCTTGAGAAAGTTTGTAGTTAGTATTCTTTAGAATGATATATAATATTTATAGCAAGACCTAAAGAACATTTGGCAACATGTGACCAAGCATTACAACACTCCAAAGATCATAAACTCTATGCTGCTTATCCAAGTGTGCTTTCTGGGCTTTAAGGGAGGTGGATATTTTGGGACACACAGCTCACATGGAGTTAATAAAGGTGGGACTCTAACAAAATTAAGGCTATCATGGATGGTCAGACCAAAATCCATTAAAAAAAAAACCAAGAGGTTTCTTTGGGATTGATAGGCACCATAAGATTTGTGAAGAATTTTAATGAGTGAAAGACTCCTCACCACTTTAATAAAGAAGGACTTTTAATGGAAACTGAGTCTGCCAATACAACATTTTGAAAAGATTTAAGAAGTGCCAGGTATAACTCTAGTGCTGCTACCTTGACTCTAACTAAGGAATTCATCAGAATGTGATAAGCCTGAAATGGGATAGGAGCAATGCTCATGCAAGAATGTTGACCAATTTCTTTTGAGAGTCGTCAATTAAAAGGTAAGAATCAACTAAAACCTATTTATGAGAAGGAAATGCTAGCAATCCTCCATGCAATGAAACAATGGAGGCCTCTATTGGGTAGATCAAGGTTAAGACAGACTATAGCCTAAAATACTTTTGAAACAAAGACTATCTCCTCAAGAGCAACAAAATGGGGTCACTAAGATGTTAGATATGACTCTCTAGATCAGCAGCAAAAGAAGGATTGTAGATGCAATTTCAGAAGGATGAGAAAGATGAAGCCTTATTGTGTGTGTCTTCTAACATTACAAGCAAATTGGGTTTATAGCCAAAGCAGAAGTGGAAAAGGATGTTGTGACAAGTAATCTACTCCAACACCAAAAGTGGATCAGTAGTCTCAGATGTTTGTTGGAAGGAGATACCTTCGTATAAAGAGCATTTGTATCCTCCAAGAATCTTAACTCCCTTTAAACACAAGATTCCTCACAGAGTTGCATGAACCCTAGTGCATGGTCATTCAGGATTTTTGAAGACATATCATCGAGTCAAGCAAGATTTTTTTTGGGAAGGGCTAAAAGGTGATGTTCAAAAATTTGTGGCTGAATGTTTGGTATGTCAAAGGAATAAAGGGGAGACAATTAAGACACCAGGTCTCTTGCAAACCTTATCTATTCCTAGCCAACGTTGGGAAGAGGTATCCATGGATCTCAAATGGCACAGTTTCCCAAACTAAAGGTTAAGTACTGTCATCATGGTTTGAGTTGATCTCTCAATTAAATATGCACATTTCATTGTAATATCACACCCCTTTATAGTAAGTGCAATGGAAAAATCTTTTTTGGAGAATATCCAAAAACTACATGGTACACCTAAGGTTATTGTTAGTGATCGTGATCCTATCTTCACTAGTCACTTTGGAAAGATTTATTCTCATGTTTGGGTACTCAATTGGCTCATAGCTCTTCATACCACCCTCAATCAGATGGGAAAACTGAGGTTGTTAATAAGTGTTTGGAAGGATATCTATGTTGTTTCACTTCAGAGAAACAGTCTCAATGGGTAGATTGGCTACCACTTGCAAAATGGTGGTGTAACACTTCTTTTCATAGCTCATAAAAAATGCCTCCATTTTTCGCACTTTATGGATATCATCCTTCTTCCATCACATCATCAATAAAGGTGTCACCAAGAGTTCAAGCAGTAGAAGACCACTTGCTTCATCAACAACAAGTACTTTCAAGACTCAAGGAGAATTTAGCCATGGCACAAAATCGAATAAAACAACAGGAAGACCAACATCGTAGTGAAACAAGTTTTGAAGTTGGAGATTGGGTCTTCTTGAGGTTGCGGCCTTATAAGAAAATATGACTAAAGCAACAAAAAAAGAATAATAAGTTGTCTCCAAGGTATTATGGTCCATACCATATCATGCAAAAGATCAGTAGTGTTTCCTACAAGCTAGAGTTGCCACCAACAACAAAGATACATCTAGTTCTTCATGTTTCCTTTTTGAAGAAGGTAATTGGGCATAATATTCCCACTCAAACAACACTACTAGAGCTTGATGAAGAAGGAAGAATCATTTTGGAACCAGAGTGCATTCATCAAACACACACAAAGAAGCTGAGGAATAGAACTCTCACTAAGTATCTCATCCAATGGAAGAATTTACGAGTTGAAGACACCACATGGGAGGATGAGGAGTTCATTCAAAAGAATCCAAACTTGATTAGCATTGAGGACAATGCTTCGTTGAAGAAGGGGGGCATGCTACGCCCTTAATATTAGTGTACATCGGGTTATGAATAGTCGGCTTGTGGCTAACTTAACTCTCTATTAAGTCATATTATCATTAGTATATTGTTATTTAGTTGTTTAGGTTGGCCTAAGACTTATATAGGTGTGTCTAAGTCAGCCTAGGTGATATCCTAGGAATAAATAGGTATATATAGGAGGTTGTGAGTCTTATTTCATCATGAAGTTGTGAAGTGTGTTCTCATTAGAGATATTTGGAGGTTTTCCCCCTCGAAGTGGCTCGTCATTCTTAGTTATTATCAAGTATTTGCAGCATATTTCATATCATATTCTTCTATTGTGCAAGTTATTTCATAACATCCTTGGAATGAGCCTAATAAGATAAATCAAAAGACAAAGATGCAGTAAACAAACGAGCTAATGTTTTTCAATACCGCTAGCCAAGACTAAACTATGATGATGCCTGATGTTGATGTCCATTGTAGGAAGGATGCATCCTAGGACATGACAATATCAGATGATTTGATATGGGACTGATTGGATGATAGGTTATTGGAATAAAGAGTTAACCAACTTGCTTATGTACTAACCTAGATTTTGAGATTTTGACATTTGGAGTTTTCACTTTTTAACCTGCTAGACTTGTTTCTGACTGTTTTACCAAAGGTTAAGGATGATGATCGTTTATTATGAGTGATGTTTATTGTAGGTGTAAGCGGGATGGGATAGATGGATTTTTTTCAAATATTTGGATGTTTTTGGAGTTTTGAAATGTTTTGAGGCTATTTTTGGTGTTTTTTCAAGATTTTTCAAATGTTTTGATTTTTTATTTTCCAATGTTTTAGGGTTTTCTGAGATTTTGACCAAGAGACTAACCTAAGGACCTATCCTAGGGGCCTTGGGGGCTGATCAATCAAATTAGCCTTTCCTACGTTATACATGCAGAGACCACACAGTTCGACTGATAACTTGACCAATTTACAAATGAAGATATCCATGATGAAATGTCAGTTTATTATGACGGACTCCTAAAGGACTGACCTAAGTGTCTTGGGGGATGATCAAAGAGCAACCTTGCCTACGTTCAAGGCTCAGAGACCTGTAGTCTGAGAAGACAACTCTTTTTTTGACTTTTTCACCTTTTTTGACATTTTGATATGATTTGGAATGTTTTTGGATTTTTCTGGTTATCTGATGTTTTTGGATTTTCTAATTTTAAGACTTCAAGAATATGCACGAATCTGATCCAATGAGAACATTCCCCCAACATGATGCAATAAAATACTCCGATAAAGGCAGGACAAACTGACCTTGAGAATGGGTCGAGTAGTACTAGGAGGGATCATGATACGAACATAGGACCAAGCTATGATGCGGATGTCAAATGGATGGGTGATGGATGGAGATCTGAATGCGATGGATAATGGAAATGTAATGGATGGATGATGCAGAACAAGCCGTAAAGATCCTGGTGGATGGAAAGTGCTTATTTACACAAGGTGCTTGTTTTCTAGGTTTTCACCAAGGTACTTGTCCAATGCGCCACCAAAGTGGTTTTCACCAGAGGATGATTTTTTCTCTTTACTATTTTTCTAATCCTTTTTCTGATTTTTTTGTTTTTTTTGTTTTTGATTTTTTTGTTGTCACCAAGACACCTGTTTGTCAGGTTTTC